>SNQJ01S0106613.1:0-15123 GCA_010110895.2 Picea sitchensis | reverse complement strand
AGGTCATAGTACAAAAGATGGGATACTAGCTCCAAATGTTAATAAGTACAAAATGGTGCCCTTGGCACATAAAAAGCCTAGTCCTGAGCCCGGTGAGCCCTATCATAACAAACTACGGTGTTTGCTAAACGTCAAAAAAGACGAACCCATGTTTGGGGTATACCAACAACATGTCATTGCATCCCCACTGGCAAATCATCTATGATGGTCATAGGGACTAAGCATGCGAGGGCCTCCACATTCCTCCCCATACTTCGTAGTGTCATTTCCACATCATCATTGGACTTTATTTTGCCTCGTCCCCGACATCGGTGTTGTGGAAAGTCAACTTATCTCAATGAAGCTCTATCTACACATACAAGGGACACACTTTTGTAATATGGTTCTTACCAAAAATACATGTTATTTTTTCCTTTTAATAAGTTAAAACTGATCAAAATTTTTAAAAATAAAATAATACAAAAGATAAAGATTATGTATATCTCCAAGTGTTGCGCTAGGAGGAGGAAAAATGATACCTGGATCTCGAGAAAAGTATATCCCACTATATGGATAATCGTCGATGGTCAGTATCTGACGATCCCACCAATCAAAGAAGTCATCATCAAAGGGATTGGACATTGACCCCCCTCCTAGGCGTGCCAATAATTCGGTCCATCATATCAAGGTTGGCCATAGTTGTTCGTGTTCTTTGACAAAATCTCTCAGGCTAACTTGGTACTCTCTCAAAAAAGAAAGCACAAAGGACACTTCCAAACCCAAGGTTCTTACTCTTCTGCAATTTACAATTTGTTAGTTGGGTCTTCATGCTGGTGAGCATCGTGGTGATCCAATCAAGCATTGTGGGTCTCAAGCATTCAAAACCATATTGCATCTGAGACCATGAAGCTAGATGCAATGATGTTTATCCTACGATCTATGTTATTGTGTAGAGGATCACTTTGAGACTTGAGTTCACAACATTCTTGATATGTATTTGAGTCCCTGATTTCTCGGTCCCATATTCGCAATATGCGACTATATACTGAGCAACAATCATGCCACCTCCTCCATGAGTCTTGAGGTTAAACACTTCTCCTCTCCGAGATAGGCCAATGATAAAGTAAATATCATCCACGGTGATGGTCAATGATTGACCATCGAGCATGAAATCCTTTGCATTTGGGTGCCAATAGTCTATAAGGAGATTTAGAAACCTCCTTTGTGCCCGCATACCTCTTGTCAAGAAAAAACTATACATTTCGCATTGGCGAAGAGCATTCGTGGCATCCACATCGTCAACCACAACATTGTCAATTTCCTCGTGCTCACACTTTCTCCATTGGACAAACATCCTACAAAATGGAAGGGAGAAAAGGGATCAATCTTTCAATCTTTTTCATTCCATTACTAGTCATCTACAAGTCATAATTTTGGCAGTTGTGGACATTCGCAAGTTTCATTTGATTGACTCATAGATATCCACGATTCACCTAAGTACGAACCGCAAATACACATAAGTTGTGAGGAAAAAGAGGGGCCGCCCCTCGATTTCTCACGAAAACTTAAAAAGGGAATGGATGAAATTGAAAGGAAGGAAAAAAAAGCTTATTTGGTCTAGACGACACGTGTTTTTGTCGCTCCAAGCTCCCGTAATCTTTGATCCAAGGTAAGAGGGTATTGGAAAATTTTGGCAATTTTGGGTAAAATGGTGAAAATGGTATGGTAATGGGTAAATTATTACTATTTATGTACTTCTAAAACCCACTTTCCATAGTTTTATCATTTTTCGTCAATTGAACTAATATCAATGAAGTATTGTAGTGTTATGGTTTCCTTTTCAGGTGGTACAACTATACTTTGGTATATTTTGGTCCTTTTCGATTGACCGAGTCTTTTTCAAGACTCCGGGTAGGTAATGTTTTCATATAACTGGCATTTCAGAATAGGGCTCATACACCTTGCACTTTTTTCATTAAGAGTTGTGATCTCCACTCTGCCTTAGGGCCGATCCCATTAACTAGCGACATGAATCCATCTGCCTGCTCAAAATGTTGTCTTGTTGATGGTAGAGCCTACCTTCCATGAGCGTCCTTATTTAGAATCACTTTGTATTCTAGCGTTGATGTTGCAAGTTTTCTGTTAGGATAGAGAGTCTTGTTTAGTCCCGCCATGACTTCACATTGAAGCCTCGTATCTTCTTCTCATTCTTTTTCTAGCCATTACCCACAAGACTCCATTTCATATACGCCACTTATCGTGGCATTTTTTTGGACTCTTCAACATGTATTGTGTTCTTTACTGGCATATAGAGTAGGTTCCATTTCCGCCTGCACAATGCATCTATTTGTATCGACTACATATCTGCTATAGGGTCAACCCCATTCTTTAGCAACACTACACCTCTCAAGTTGCTTAAAGATGTCTCTTACGAATGGTAGAGCTTACCTCTACATGGATGTCCCTCTTAGTACCTCATTGGCCTTTTGACACCCATGCTATAGTCTTTTCCGTAGGCTCAGAAGCCTTGTGTAGTCCCATCATGTATTTGTGTTGAAGCCTCACGACTTCCTCCCAATCTCTTTCTAGCTAATTCACTAACGAGGTTTCCAAACTTTTGTTGAGTTGTAATTGCATTGCATATTAGTCGCTCGCTCTTTTAGGCCTAATGTCGGCTTCAACTTGTTATTGTTGAACCTTTTTCTTATGCATTCCTACCAGGTGATAGCCTTGAAATTTATTCTTTTGTGACTCAACACCTTAACCATGGAGGAAACATTCCCTGAGTGTCCTTATCCTGCACATGATTCCTTGCATTGAGCATAGGTATGTCCTTGTGCTTTGGAACTAGTATTGCTTTCCCATGACTCATTTCCTCCATTGTACTATAGAATTTTTTTTTCAGGCTTTAATAATATGAAAAAGAAAAAAACAAACTAAAAAACTAGAAAGAAGGGGGTAAAGTGTTTATATCTTTTGTTGGTAGCAGTCTTATCTCCCTTGAACAAAGCACAATCTTTGAGTCAATGTCTCAATATTTTTGGGTCTGGTATGGCTTTAGGAAAAAAATTCTCATTTTTTAACATAATCTCCTCCAGTTGGTTATTCTTCCAACCATATGGAGAGTTTGTTGATGCCTCTTGTATCACAAATGTATCCCAATTTATAATCCATGCTGCCTAAGTCACATAATGTGTCGTGTTTTTTTCAAGGGAAGTTTCAACTTGAGTCGACCATTCTGCAGAAAGTCTCTGACCTTTCAAGTCAAACTTCCCGTGTCAATCGAGTACATTTCATCTCTGACCTTTCAAGTCAACCTTCCCATGTCAGTCGAGTACATTTCATCATCATAAGTATATGTGTATCTCACTCGTGCTGGTATAGAAGATCCTCATTGACTTCTTGTTGGCGGTTATGCTCTTATTGACTCCGACACATTGCTCTGAGAGTGTGACCTAGAGTTGCACCCTAGGCCTATTTCCACCATTGATAGGTGACCTTGCGCTCAACAGATGACAAACCATCATTGGTCACCGACTGAGCAATTTTTGTAATATTCCAGATATAAAAAAATGTAGAACATAAATAAATCGCTAGAAATGTCATATGAACAACAATATAACCAGAGCAACACCACAATAATACCAAAATGATACCAGAATAATACCAAAATGAACACTTTGATTACTGAGAGAAATGTTCACTTGCCTCTTTGAGGGGGAAACCTCTAGCAGAGCAGAGCTCTATTACAATTATATCCAAGACAAAAGTTCTCATAACCTCGACTCCTATTTATACTAAATATGTCTATCAAAAGAACCATCTAGAGGAAGATCCTTCTAGAAGCGAAAGCTTCTATTAGGTCGTCTTACATTGGACTTATTCTTCCTTATTGATAGGCCTTATTAATATTGACCTTTATTACATGGAAATATATTATTCTACCTACGTGAGGGGTTAGGTCCCTAACATATCCTCCCCCTTAAAAACAACCTTGTCCTCAAGGCTTGAGATGGGTAAATTGTTGCAGAATGGTAGCTGGTTCCCAAGTGGCATCTGCTGGAGTTGTATCTTTCCACTGTACTAACACTTTCTTGATGGTTCGCTGACGCAAATGACGTTCACACTGGTCCAAAACTACTTGTGGTTGTAACCAAATGGATCCTTCTTCGTCCAACTCGGGATAGTTGGTTTGAGTTTGGCACTTAGTTCCAATCACCTTCTTTAAGCAGGAAACATGAAAAATAGGATGGAGCTTATAATGACTGGGCAAAGATAACTGATAGGCCACTTGTCCCACACACTTGAGAACGATATAAGGACCATAAAATTTGGGCACCAGTTTCTGACAATGGTCATCCTTGAGAGAATTTTTCTTGTAGGGTTGCAGTCGAAGAAACACCTGATCTCCTTTTGCAAATTGACGTTCAGAGTGACTTTGATATGCTTGTTGCTTCATGCGATTATAGGCCATGACCAATTATATTTGAGGGTACAAAGAATAGCCTCTCGAACTGTAAGAGTTTGGTCACTCGCCTTGACCTTCGAGACACCTGGAAAATACAAGAGAACTGAAGGTGGCTTTTGTCCATATACCGCTTCAAAAGGAGTCATGTGGGTAGTTGTATGGTATGAAGTGTTGTATCACCATTCAATGAGTGGTAACCATTGAGCCCACTGATTCTGCCTTTCCGATGCAAAACACCTCAAATATGTTTCCGAACACTTGTTGACAATTTCAGTTTGGCCATCAGTCTGGGGATTATAAGTTGTGCTGAGATGCAATTGGGTGCTTTGTAGCTTGAACAATTCTTGCCAAAAATTACCGGTGAAAGTTGGGTCGCAATCAGAGACAATAGAATGCGGCATGCCATGAAGCTTGAAGATCTGATCCATGAAAGTTGAGCGACAATGGATGTTGTAAATGGGTGTCAAAGAGCACATAAATGAGCATACTTGGAAAGACGATCAACTACCACCATGATGATTGCTTTATTGCTCGATTTAGGTAAGCCTACAATAAAATCCATAGAGATATACCGCCAAATAACAGGTGGAATCAGAAGCAGTTGTAGTGTGTCGTGATATTTTACTATTTCATGCTTGTTGCGTTGACACACATCACATTCAACCACAAAATTACGAACGTCGTATTTCATACCATCCCAGAAAAAATAACGTTTGACCCTGTCATAGGTTTTGGTAAACCCAGAGTGCCCAGCTGTGGGTGTATCATGAAGCTCATAAAGTACCATGGATTTAAGTTTTGACTGTTTACTTAAATACAAACGACCTTTGTATCAAAGCTCATCATTGAGTCAAGAGTACCCCGAGGAAACTAGAGAATTGGACTGCAATTATTGTATCAGATGTGAACTTTTGGGATCGTGTAGCCATTCCTGGCGAACAACTTGGAGCCAATCTGGTACAATGAAGGAGAGAGAAAAAAGGGACCCTTCATCTTCATATTTTCTGGAAAGTGCATCGAAAACCACATTGTCTTTGCCTTTGTTACACATTATTTTGGTCACCCCAGTGATCCATTGACAACATGTGTTCATGTTCCCAAAAAGAGCCTTTCTTCATGAGGAAAGTGACTGACTTTCTCTTCTTAAAAACCCTGTTAAAGAAGGTTGTCGCAGGCTGCACCATATGTAGGGTGCGACGATGCCTGATCGTCGCCCTCTGCTCTGAAGTTGGGATGCAACATCTCCGCAGGCTACTCTACAACTAGGGTGTGACGATGTCAAAAGGCTAAGAAAAAGTCGAGCTTCACGAAAGTTCTAGAAGGGGATCTTCTAGAAGAAGAGGTGTCATCCGTATGGTTGGGATCTTACTCGCTTCTCTGATTTGGTGGGATCATCCTAATCTCTTCAACCATCTCTCTTTCCCATATATAAAGAGGGATTTCTCATGGAAAATGCTAAGGTTGATTTGAAGATTGAATAGTCTAAGATTGTATGGAGAATTCGACATTGGATCATTCTTGAGAGCCTCATTTCAGTTCATCGAGTCATTGTGGATCTTATTCATTCAATATTGGAGCAAGTGTGTGCGTTGGAGCAAAGAGTCATCGGAAGGGGACCTTGCGTCATCAAGGCTTTGGTTGTAATCTCCACTTTCTATTTAATATAATACAATGATATGTTTCTTTCCGATAAAACTTGTCTTGTTTTATTGTATGATTCATTGATCACATACATAAGTTCTCGTTGAGTATATCATTGCTTTCACTTTGGTTGGCTTGTATTCCCTTGCATATTCAATATCACAAGAGCATGGAGTGGAGCTAGGACGACAACAAGAAGAGGAAGCGATATTTAAACAGTATGTTGCTTATCTCTTGTTAAATAGTAAACTCAATGATTAGAGCTTATGGAAAGCATGATATTCTGTTTTGTTTTGTTCTAGATCTAGGTGGATCTAGGGAGATCTGTTTATGTCTACATTTACCGATAAGTCCCATAACAAAATTGGCGATCATACTGGGGATACAACGTCCTTTTGATTTTTTGCTTCCCATTTTCCTTTAGATTGCCTTCCTCTAATAAATTTCATTCTTTGAGTCTGTGGGTGATCCATCTGGGCTCCCCGGGTTTAGAAGTTCTTTTAGAATTTTTGTCTTTCTCCCATTTTTTCTCAATTTATAGAGATCGTCGCACTGTGTCTCACTAGTAACCTTCGACGACCCTCAAATGTCGCATTTTGCTTGATCAATCAAGTGCAGCGACGTCGCACTATGCCCTACTAGTAGCCTGCGACGACTTCAAATCGTCGCACTATGTCCCATACCCAGCCTGCGACGACTCCTGTAGATTTTATTGGAGTGAGTCAATTTGTCTTTCATCACCCAGATTTGTCTTAGTTGCCTGGGGTGAACTTCTTATGCCCATGTTTGATTAATGCCTGAGTTTAAAGTTTGCTTGTGATTGGTTTTTAGTGATTGAAAGTCTTTCTTTGCATTTTGCAAGTTTTTGCTTGTGCTCATTGTCACGAGGATATAATCTCAGATCTTCATCTGGGTGCTTGTTTGACAAGGGGTCTTTGGTTTGTTTTGATTTTTGGATTCATTTTGTTTGTCAGATCGTTCACTAATTAGGAAAAACTTTTTGCTTGCTTATGTCAAAATCTTTTCTTGTATTTTTCATTTTTGTCTACATTACAAATTTGATTTGGGAATTGTGTTGAGAATGTCTTGATTTTCTTGGATTACATTTTCCTTCCGTTATCACATCTCTAATTTTGTCTTGGAAAGGAAGAACTGAATTCATTTATTCTTTTTAGTAATCTCTCAAAAGAAAATTTGTACGTTCAAAATATTTTTAAAGAGAAGAAATTGGAAAATCTTGTAGTTCGTGATTATTTGGAATTATGTTCATTCGAAATTAAGAAATTGTAATTTGTAGCTTATTGTACTTAAAAGGAAATACCTTCTCCCTGCTGTAACTAGAGTTCATTGAATTGAAAAATTGCACATTCATCTCTTTTTTCATTTTATTGGGTCAAGGTCACAACATCAACAATTTCACTTCCATCTCCCTTTTTGAGTAAGCAACAACCTCTAAAACACAACGTAAATTTAAAATTTATTAGTAACTTTTATTTTCTAACGATATTTGTCACCAACATTAGCTAGGATAACACTTTGGAATAGGTTGTAAGGCACACTCTCCAAAGCATCAAAACACACAATAGTATCTTGTGATAGAGAGTTCAAATCCAATTGCTACATTTTGTCCTTGGAAGCCCTTCTCACACAAGGGTCAAACCCGAAGTCACATTAAGACTAACAAAGTTACTCACCTTGCTTTGTTGGTCTTCGTGTAGAGATTGCGCGTATTATTGGGGGTCACTTGAAGGTATACCTACAATTATGAGTGGAATCCTTTTGAGTTGATTTCGGGCTAGATACCCTACCTTTGAGCGTGGATCAGTCTGTCGACAATTTCCCCAAGCATCATTGTTTTAGTTGGTAAAATTAGTAGCCTATCTCTTTAGGGTCTTTACACAAGGTGACTGTGGAGAGGCAAGTCTTCACGGTATATGGAATCGACGTTGGCCAAACTCATTCGGGCTCCTTGGAGGGTATACCCATGATTATGTGTGGGAGCTTGCACAAGGGTGTAAGTCCGTTAAACAAGTCATCAACGTAACTTTTCCACCCGCTTATCCCATCCCCTTCTTGTCTTGATTTCATGACGTTGGATTTCATCACCAACTAGTGACTTCGGGATAAGAAGGTTTGTTTGTTTGGTTTGATTCCTAGATTTTATTAGTGAGTGTTGTTTGTTTTCTCTAGTTGGCCATAGATTTTTTCCGTTCTTTACTTGGTTCAACCAACATCGCCCTTCATCGTTCACGTAGAATGCGAGGGCTACCCTTGGAAGATCCGAAATGTTACCGACCTTTGCTTCCTAACTCACCAGAAGGCTCTCCCGAGGGAGTAGTCAACAACAAAGTAGCTTTTGAAGTTGGAAGCACACACTCTTTGGAGGGATTTCGAATTGTTTCAGACTCCTTGGAAGAATTCCAACTTCCCCCAAACCCGACTTTGAGTGTTGTACGAAATCCATGTATACCCCTATTGAACTCATCCAAAGAAATTGTTATTGTTGATATTGAAGTACCTACCGGACCTAACGCAAGATCTGGAGTAGAGGATCCACTTTTTCAAAGTGAATCATTTAGGACCCCGGCTCACACTGTTGGAACTTCTAATTTTGGTTCTATCCCTTTGAAAAAACGTGATATTTACAGTAACCTAGGAGCGATTCCTAGTCAACCTATGGGATTGCAAATGCCTGAGACGTCTATTACCTATATGGTACCTTTAGATCATTTTACTGGTACTACTAGTAGTGTCACCATTGTTTCAGACCAGTTGTTGGTCGGTTCTCACTTGATCCTTCCTCTCCATATGGCCCATTCTATGGTCCCATGAGCTACCATGGTTTCTACCGGAAATGTGGTTGTTCCCCAAGCTCCAATTGGAACACCACTTCCATTTACACCAAATCCATCACTTCCCCCTGGGTATAGAACTATGAATACTTCTATTGCTATCTCTACCCAGGTTCCATCCATAGGTTTTGGACATTTTGTTCCTCCTAGGTATAACGTTGCAAGTCATTTGGTTCCTACACCTGCCCAGATACTCTCTAAAGGGCCTTATGTTCGTCCTCCACCTTTGTTAGGAGGATCTCATCATATTGGCCCTAGTGGATCCAATCCTCTTTGAGGCACCAGTCTTCCTATCACTTATGGTTTCCAGATTCCTGTTCAAGGTCAACCTCAAGCTAGAGGGAAATTTGAATTTGGGGGTCAACCTCAGATTGGGGCACAACCTCAACTTGGGGGGAAACCTCAGGTTGGAGTCCATAACCCACTTTATGGACAAAACGTACCCGTGTTACAATCCCAACCTTGGAACCTTCCTTTCCAAGGAAATATACAACCGCTTGGGGGGCAACATCCTCAAGTCAATTATTTTGTACCCCCCAACCTCGATCAACCGTACCCAGGTTCTTTAAATCCCACTTGGGGTCAAAACGTTCAATCTAATGTTCCTTTCCAAGGGAACATACCTAATCAACCCAACCCTGTGGGCTATTTGCCTCAAAATCCTCCTTAACCGAATCTGTCAGGACTGTCTAATTACATGCAAACTGCTTATGGTCCTACTAGAATACCTATGAGGCTTCCCCTTCAAAACTACCAATTTCCACAAGTGAATCGACAGTTGCCTTTCCTAGCCACTTTGGATTTACCTGATCTGTCTAGGATTTTGAATGATCCTATCTTGCAATCTCCTTATTGGCCCTTCATATCGGCCAAGTTACCGTCTGAGATTCCTAAATTTGACGATCGAGTAGGAGAAGATCTGAATAATCATGTTATGAATTTTCATCCAACTCCTTGATGGATAAATCCATCATATTACAACTTTTCCAACGAACTCTCACGGGTTTGGTAGCAAAATGGTACATCGAGTTACCGCGAGGATTCTTCAACGACTTTAACACCCTAGCCATGGCCTTTTTGACACATTACCAATTACTGATTCGATACGAGACATGAATCAAAATTTTGAGTTCTTTCAAGCAATCCTCGTCCACTCATATTTCTGATCACATCCATGAGTGGAGGATAAGAAGACGTTTAATCAAAGTTCCTCTTCCTGATCAACTATTAGCCGAGTGGTTTACCAAATCACTCATTGTACCTATCACTCGTGATGTCGCTATGGGTGGTGTTGTCACCATGGGTGGTGTTGTCACTGAAGAGAAAGCAATTAGTAGTGCTCAGTATCTATATCTCGTTTATTCGCAAATGAGAACGCTTTACAATTTGATCCCTGACGCTCCTCGTCCTTCCACAACACCTCCAACAACTTCTCATGCTGTTGATGGTGTGATTGATACCTTTCATGCGGAGACTCAATCTACACACGCTAGTTACGCCAATCCCAAATCTAATAATTCTAATGCACAAAATACTCCTGCTCCTAATCCTTCCACCGGTAAGACTATTGAGGTTAATTCTGTTCAATCCACGCCTACCGAGAAGAATCAAAATAAAAAGAAAGGGAAGGGTAACAACAAGGAGGACAAGAATAATAATCCACAATTTGATCAAGCCAAAATGCAAACCGTTGATGAGAAATACAAACATAAACCTCGTTACCCCTACCTTATTTGTGGTGACGATCATTACACAAAATATTGTCCAAGACGTGATGAGGTTACTAAGTTCCTCCAAGGGACCGAGAAGCCTTCTACACCTGTCGGTTTTTCACAACCTTTCCCTTCTCATCAACAAGCCCAACTAGTCATTCATGACCAAGCTTCTCCTTCTACCTCATCCTATGTCCTTATGTGTATTGGTGATTCTAAAAAGAACGAAGTTGCAATCACAACTCGAGCCAAAGATTACTCTCCGTCCAAAGAGAAAGTTGATGATGTACCACCTTCGTTGGTTCAAACTTCTCCCCCAACTTCACCTCCCAACGACTCTCTTCATCTCGAAACATAGGGTCTCAATACAGTTCTTCTCCCCCTTCTTAAGGGCGTTGTTCGAAAGTCTGCATTCAATCCTCACGCACGTGTTGCCCAAAACTACAGTATTGTAGAAGATCTTGCGCAAGCACCCTCTGCGATGTCAGCTCTCAAAGTCCTTCAAAGTTTCCCTGCTCAACGGAAAGCACTATTAAAATCCATCGGTGGAATTGACCCCATGGATACTAATATGATAATCTTTGACTTGGAAGATCACGTTCAACGACTCCCTCCTCAGCTAACATTTCAGATCCAAGTTGTTGTTGAAAACAAGAATATCTGTAGTACTGTTATTGATGAAGGATCCTCGACTTGCGTTATGTCCATTACTTGCTGGAAATCCATTGGCTCTCTTGCCCTCACCGAGTCACACAATACACTCAAGGCCTTCAATGGTACATGTTTTAAACCTTATGATGTTCTTCCTTCGTTGTCTATTATGTTAGAAGGTAAATCAGTCAATGTAGAAGTTGAGTTCTTCGATCCACCTCTTGATCATAATCTTTTACTTGGCCGTAGTTGGATCGATACCAAGCGCGCAATTGTGTCTACACTTTTCCATGTGGTACATTTCCCCCACCAAGGAAAGGTTATTATTGTTGACCAACTGGCCTTCTTTAATTATAATTCTCGTACTAGCAATGTTCCCTTTATTTCAAAGACACCTCTTGGTTACGAGAATGTTGGAGTGGATCTTCTAAAAGATTCAACTTTGATGGGTACATTTCCAATCCCACCACCCGATATTCCCCCTCCTTTTTTTGCCTCTATTAACATGATATCCACCAATGTTCGTGAAACCCCTGATTCATATGACCCATGGGTAGTACCTAGCCCTAGTGATTACCTCCGTTATGGTGACAAGATGGCTTTAAGTTTGGTCGAGTTCGTTTACCAAGCTATTCAATTAACATCCCCCTCCTCTCCTTCTCTCTATGATTCATCTCTTGATCTGTCCCACTTGTTTTTTCCTACGGATGAGATGATCATGTCAATCATGTCTATTGAGGACACTCCCTGGGACAATGGGCATCGTCGATCCATTGTCTTCCTAGAACGTGATACCATAGAGAGTTACCAACGAATTTCGACACCGTTGACCGTTGTTGTTATTTCTTCAGTTCCTGAGTCAACACACGATGTTTTTTACGAAGGGAACTTGAGTAACATTTCACCTACCAGTCCTCTCGAAATATCCATTAAAACTGAAGTCGTGGAGAATGTTCATATTGGGGACTCATGTTTTACTGATGAGATCTACACGTATAAAGCCCTTTTCCAAGAATTCCGTGATGTTTTCGCCTGGAGTTACGAAGAGAGGTCAAGTATCGATCCTTATATCATTGTACACGAGATTAAGACATACCCGTACACTAAACCCATTCGACAGAGACTTCGCCCAGTACACCCACGCAAAGTTGCTGCTATCAAGCTTGAAGTTGAAAAACTTCTTAAAGCTAGCTTTATTTATCCTGTGGCTTTGAGTGACTGGGTATCCAATCTAGTTCCGGTAAATAATAAACAAGGTACCATCCATGTTTGTGTAGATTATAGGGACATACATAAGTCTTGTCCTAAGGAAAATTACCCGACCCCTTTCATTGACTAGATCGTCGACAATTGTTCCAGCAACAAAATCTTCTCTTTGATGGATGGCTTCTCCGACTATAATCAAATTAATATTCTACCCGCGGACCAACACAAGACCACTTTTATTTTCCCTTGGGGAACCTTTCCCTACTGGAAATTACCCTTTGGTCTCAAGAATGCTGGCGTGATTTTTCAATGCGCTATGTCTTATGCTTTCCATGATATTAAGCACATTGTGCAACCCTATCTTGACAATCTACATGCGCATTCCATGCGTTGCCATGAGCACCCGACACATTTAAGGGTCATTTTTGGTATGTTGTCGTTATTATCGTATCCACTTAAACCCACACAAATGTGTTTTTTGTGTGGAGTCCTGTTGAAATTTCTGTACCATCATGGGTATCATTCCTCTCTGATAGAAATACATGTATAGTTATTATACGTTGCAGTCTATGCAATGTGATGCTTTATTTTGGTGGTTTATAATTATAGATATAATATTGTAATGTGATCATGATACTCGATTCCTTTGGTTGACCTTGATGTCCCAATAAAGGGTATAATCGCTATGTAGGAATGAAAGTCTCGATGCTCCTAATTGAATATTGGAAACATATTGGTGGTACTAAACCCCTGTGTCAAGTTCACCCCTAGTATTCTGAGAGCTATATGGATTGGTGATTCAAACAACTAGAGCTGGTCTCTACGAGCTTATGTAAACGACATGAAAAAACTATACCAGATGTCGAGCGACCACCGATGGGAAGAAAAGAGTGAAAATGCGGGCATGAAGCGGGTGAACCGAATTTCAAAATGTTGCTGCACCTCTAACCACCTATAATATTAACCTCGAAAAGAGAATAAAGAGCTAATAAAGAAAAAGAATAGGAGCTGGGATCGACAAAGAGAATAAGGAAAAACAATCACCTATTCACCGGATTTATCGCCAGTGAACAAACGCCCGGTGAGGAAGCAAAAAATCCCCATCGAGGGGTGACCAAATTCTTGGTTTTATTGTGTCGATACATGAGATTTGACTAGTCCCCTTGAAGGTTGAGGCTATTCTTAATTTACCTCCTCCTTCCATGCTACACCAGCTCCAAAATTTGCAAGGGAAGACAAAAAAATTTCGTCGTTTCATCCCCAATTACGTTGAATTGACGAAAGGATTCACTCGACTACTCAAGAAAGGTTACAAGTTCATATGGGATGATACTGCAAACAAAGCCTTCAAAGCTTTGAAACTTGCCTTAACCCGTACACCCTTACTATTTCCGCCTAACTATAGCCGAGATTATTTCCTCTACTTAGCTGCTTCAGACTCTACCATTTCTATGGTCTTAGTCCAATAGGATGATTCACATGACGAGCATGTGATATACTATTTGAGTCATAATCTCACGATTACTGAGACCAAATACCTACATGTGGAGAAACTGGCCTTGGCAGTTGTTCAAGTTGTTCAACGCTTTCGTCATTATATCTTATTACGTAGAACCATTGTCATTTTCGATTGAAACCCTATGCAACATATCCTTGGCCGCCAATTATTAGGGGGCAAGTACTCCAAATGGATAGTGATTCTCCAGGAGTTTGACTTGGAATTCGAACGCGCCAAGTCAAAGAAATCTTTGGTTTTCGCTGAATTGATACGTGACCTTCCCTCCACTGGGACAGAAAATGTGGCAGAGGATTCCTTACCTAATGAATCCCTTTTTTTTATCAGTTTTGATGAAGTATGGTACAAAGATATCATTATCTATCTCCGGATTCAAACTTTTCTTCCCGATTTCTCTAGTACAGATCTTCGTCGTATACGATATCAAGCCCGCCAATACATCAGTCTCGGTGACACCCTTTATCGTTTTGGTATTGACTCCATTTTTCGATGATGTCTCACTTACGATGAAGCTGAGAAAGATTTGAATGACTATCACTCTGGAGCATGTGGCGTTCATATGCCTAGGTATGCCACTGCCCAAAAGATCTTATGAGCGGGTTATTTATGGCCTTCTTTGTTTAAGGATTGCATTACTGCTGTTCAGAAATGCCATGCTTGCCAAACTTATAATAACAAGATAATATCTCATCCTGCTCCCTTACATCCTTTAGTTTTCGTTGGTCCATTCGCCAAATGGGGCATTGAATTCATGACATGTAACACTCACTTGGCTCGGGGGCATGGATACATCATCGTAGCTGTGGATTATTTCAATAAATGGGCCAAGGCGATGCCTACATTTGATAACACCAAGAAAACTGCAACATTGTTCATATTCAATCATATCAATACTCGGTTTGGTATCCCTCAAGCTATCGTTACTGATCAAGGTAGTCATTTTCGAAATTTGTAGGATGTCTGAACTTACTGAAAGGTTGGGTCTTCACCATGAAAACTCAACCCCCTATTATCCATAGGCCAATGGCCAAGTTGAATCAATCAATAAAGTTCTCATTACTATGCTTCAACGAATGATAAGAATTCATAAGACAAGCT
>SNQJ01S0106612.1:4428-34264 GCA_010110895.2 Picea sitchensis | reverse complement strand
TAGGTGGCCTTTGTTCTTGTTGAGGAGTTTTCTTTTGCCATCTTTCATTACTAGGCCTTGGTTGGAATCTGTTATTCTGGTTTTGGGTCCTCTCCATGGCTATCAACATATTCTACAAAGCAATAAGTTGGGTAGCATGAGTGGCTTCCATTCTTTTTACCATCTCTGTTATGGCCTTTAGAGGGTCATAGGATGGATCTTTATTATCTGGGGTTGCTGCTTTTTCTTTAGACTCTGACTGTTTTGAATAACTGCCTCTTGTGAATCCTGGAAGGTTTGACTTTCCTGAAGCTTGCATATTTTTGTCGATCTTGATAGCGGTTTCTTGAGCTTTTTTGAGGTCGGTGGGTTCCTTATATCTTAGTTGATACCTCATTTCACCACCAAATGCCTCAATGTAGTAAATCAAGATAGCACTCTCAGGAGGTTTGATGTCTTCCTGCATGCTTGAAACTAATTCATTGAATCTTTTGTTGAACTCTTCCATGGTTTCATTTTCATTCTTCTTCATTGTGTTGAGTGCCGCCAAAAGATGACGGTGATCCCTTTTTCCCCCCACTTTTCAGTAAAGGCATCAATGAGTTCTTTCAAGGTTTTGAAAGTGTTATCCAGCATGTCTTCATACCAGTCTAAAGCATCATCTTCTAAGGAAAGGACAAATAAATTCATTTTAACATCTTCATAATCATGTGCAGCGCACCATTTATTTATACATCTCATAAAAGATCTGACATGCATTTTAGCTGAAATGACATTATTGCCTTGGAAACTAGGAAGTTTTTCAATGGTCTTTTCAAGAATAGCATGTGGATAATTATTAATTGCACTAAAATCACAAGGATCATATATGGCCATTTCTACAAAATTACTACTAGCAAAAAGCAAGTGGATATCAGAAATGGACTCAGTTCCTAAATGACTAAGTACTCTACGAAAAGAGGGCTTTAGCTAACCTCCTTAGATAAAACATACTAGAGTTGGGGAATGAAGTTAAGAATGCCTTGAATTCCTCCTTGTAGAATAACTAGCTAAATTGGAATTAGAATTAGATTCCTTGGATGGTTTAGTTTATTTCTGATAAACTACAGGCATCAAAAACTAAGTAAAAACAAGGAAAAGCAAATTAAGTGTTAGGAATAGAAAAGATTTATCCCCGACAGCAGTATGAAATGTTGCCTTATACACAGCTGGGAGGCGTGGAAGAAATCTTCAATCCTCAGTTGTGTCCTTTGAGGCAAGTGAGAGTTAAGGTGTTGTCACCTAATCCTCAACTCTCAGGTCTGGACAACTCTAAGCCAGCGAGAAGCCAAAGAGTAGTCCCTAACAATATACTAAGGCTTTTAAGATGAGGTACAGAAATGGAATCTAGGAGTTTATTGCTTTATCAAACCATTAACCATTAAACCGAAATAAAACATGAACATTTATTCACCACGATATATATATAAATAATTACTTGCATCAAAAAAGGATACTAAAGAAGCAGGTTGTTAGTTACAGAGTTGCATTTACATCAAATATATGACAAATTAGGAAAATGTGAATGAAGCACATGTGGCTCTGTTGCTTGTAAATGATTGGACCCCGATTACAGCAAAGAGTGGAATTGGGCAATGTAGTTCGCGTGTTTTAAGGTTAAATTGAAGTTCAATTGGTGAAATGGTTTGGGCCTCCTTGGAGGTTAATTCTAACTGCTTGGAGCAGGAGAACCTTAGAAACCCAAATGGTCTCACCAATTAAAACCCACTTAAAGTCTTGGATGTCCAAAACGGGAAGCCGAGGTCAGGGGCCATGCCACTTCTCGGGGTCACTCTAAGGCGTTTTCCATACACATCAATTAATAACTTGATTGGTTTTCCTAATTAAATCTATCAACCAGTGACCAGCACAACGTGTATGAAAATTACTTCCAGCAAATCGAGACTAACTCGCAAATGGAAGGGTCAGGAACAAAACTAAGAGTTGAGGGGAATTTGGTTTATTTTATGCAGAAAATAAAGTGTGAAATTTAATTATTATGTCAACCACTGACCAAACCCCTTTCGAGGTCGCTGAGGAGGGGCCGGTTTATTTGCAATTGGTCCCGAAATTGAAATCTAATCTAATAGTATTACTTTAGAAGCTTGAAGAAATTGTCTAGCTAACACTTGTGCAAAAATGACAGAATCACCACAACACCACCCCCCAAGAAGAACTTTGAAGAAGCTGAGCTTACAGCTTATTTTATTATGACTTTATAAAATACTTGTTGGGATGAGTTGTGAGCATTAATTAGGGAGCTCTAGGCTACAAAGTTTTTATAAAGAGTTTTGCAAAGTTTATGATGCCTAGAGTTACGAATGCTCCCTAGTACGTAAGCAGGACAGCAACTCCTTCTATCTGTTCACCAACCTGCACAAAACAGCAAGCAAACAAGGATAAAGATGCCCAAAAACACTTTAGAAGTGTCTTGGGTTATGAGTGAAAACTTTGCAAAAATTCTAAGTTATTTTAGCAATTTTGGGCAAAATTTGACTAAGGAAATCAAGATAAAGAGCTAGTTTCCCTAGGGGTGCTTTAAGCTGCTGTTATATAATAGAAATACAGAGGTACTTTAATCACCAAATGGCACAGAGCTATTTAGCATTAAATCAAAATTCAGCCTTTAAAATTGGAAGTAGAATGCTCAAAATTTGACTTTTCTTGGAACTAGATCTAGATTATGATAACCAATTTAAAAAATAATTTCTAGATCTAATCTTGGACAGCTCACTACTTAGATATGAATGATTTATAATCTGAGATGTATCTAAGAAAGTAAACCAAATAACAAGTTACCAAAGTGATTTTAAAATTTTGAGAAAGAGGAAAAGAGAGGAAACTGTAGTGTCTTTAAACCCTTGGGCAATGGGTGCTTCGGATGAACTAAAGAATGAAGTCTTTAGTCAGCAAGTTGTTGGAAGCAAGCAAACTTCAAGCTATGAACATGGGGTCAAATCCTTGCCTCTTAAACTTGTTAATATAAATGGTGTCACCTACACAAAAGAAACTTTAGAGTGTGTTAGTTAAACAAAACACACACATACATAAAATCTCTCTAAATGTCAATGAGCAAAATAGGAATAACAACAAGCTAGATAAATCCTATTTTACAAGATGATAACATCCCTTAGAAAACCAATATAACAAACTTAAAGCAAAAATTAGGACAAGTATCACCTCATAGATATAGATTTGACATCCATTTGCATCCACCTGCAGTAAATGGTACACACCAAATTGAGCTCCAAGGTCTTTCTTTTTATTCAATTTGTGAAAAATTTACAAAAGTGGCACACTATACTTTCATCTCCCAAAACTCCAACTAACTAACTAAGAAGGTCGACCTCTTCTTAAATAGAGCATTGGGATGGGAGGCGTAGGTGAGAGAGAATTAAGGAGGCCTATTTAGGGAAAGAATGGAGTGGTGGAGGGAGAGAATGCTTTCTGGTGAGTGAATTAAATACCTTGTGAGGCTGAAGAGGGATAAATGGGGTTTTGGGAGTGATTAAGGGAAATTGAAGATCATTGAGGAGAGTGAGCCCTGTGGGAGAGTGAAGAGGCGTAGCTTCTTAGTGGAGAGGGGCGTGGAGCTGATTAAGGGGGAGCCTAAATGGCTGGTGGAGTGAGAGGAGTTCGTGGGTTAGCTGGAATCTACATTAGGGTTGAAGAAGAGGAGTGTAGTAGAGGTTAAGCGTTGATTTAGGGAGAAATTCAGTAAAAAATTGAGGGAAAGCCCACGTAAAAGGAAAGAAGTGCGTGAGTTAGGAAGCGTGGGCCATATGAGGTGAGATTACATTAGGAGAGGCGTGGAGTAGGTGTCGTAGGAGTTAAAGGAAAGGGTTACGTAGTCTTAGGAGAGTGTTATTAAATGTGAGGGGGTGTGAGTGGATGTGGGCCATATGGGAGGTGAGCTACATTAAAATGATTTTTTTTAATGTTTATTCATTTAAGAATAAACACTATTTTGTACATTTTTTATTAATTACCCTTTTCGAGGTCTTTTTGAGTAATTTGGCCTTTTTAGCGATAATAATCGCTTTTGCTTGGAAGAAAGGAAATATGGGTTTATACTATGCCATGGACCCAAAAACGACTGTAAATATAGCATCTAAGAACATCTGATGCCATATTTTTACAGCAATGACTGAAATTGAAATAAATTCCATTTTTGCGGGAATTTATTAATTCGCTAAAACTTTAAAAAACCTATCAAACCTAGCCAAAATTTCCAAATGACTCAGACACTATGTTCTAGCATGGAAGGCTTATATATTGACACTAGACATTGGATTTTCCATGCCAAGACACCTTGTCAACGCCGCCCGGCTTTGGAGCATGTCTTTTTAGAGTGAAAAATTTCAGTGTTTAATCCTCTCTCACTAAGGTGAAGAAAGATAATTAATAGGTAAAAAATACTTTCGGTGTGTTACTTACTCGGATCAAGGTGGCCAGACCAACCTTTTATTCTCTCATGCTTAGAACACTTATTACAACGGTGGAAATACGGAAAAGGGGCCTTTTGATTTCTTCGAGATCAACGTGTATGAAACCTTGCTCATCCATGACTCGCCAATCCGGCTTATTTTAACCTAATTGGATCACCAGGCCTCGTGCCTTACTATCTTGAGCACCAGCAGTCATTTGGCCAAGGGAGGGAGGAGTTTGAAGCACAAAAAAAACATAGTTTAGGGGAGGAACTAAAATTTACTAAATCTTCAAGAAACTCCTTAAACACATAATTGCATAGATCACCTTTGTATGCTTGGGAAATTAGATGTATTGATAGGAACACACATTGGTGATAATCTCATTGCTCCTTTTATCTTAAGTGCAACTTTATGGTTTACGTGTTATGTCCATGTGAGCAACTAAGTTAAACATTGAATATCTTGTTAATTTGCTTGTTGTGGTGTGAATCAAGAAAGGTGGAGTATCCCATTTGGGAGGCATCACCTTCTTGATTCTTGAATACTATTGGTTGCCGTGGCGGTCCAATAGAGTAAGTGTTATTGAGGCATGCTTGGCTAATGGTTGTATCACTTACACTTCTTTGTATCTTTTGTATCTTGTGTATCCCTTGTAAATGGTGTATCATTGTAACACTTAGTATTCTTTTGTAGAAGTAATTATAACCTTAGGTTTTGTGGGTAGTTTAACTTGATTTACCTTAATACTTTTTATAATAAACCACCTTCAAACTTAGTTATTATTACTTAATATGAGGCACACCTAGTCTTGGTTGACTTAGGGAAAGGGGTGATTCACATATAGAATAGATTTGCACTTTGCATTTGCTGTCTTTCATCATAGGCTAGTTTCCCTTTAGCCTTAAACAAATTGAAACTAACTCCTAGAACAGTAAACTAAAATTAATCTAGTAACTGAGGACAACCCCCCTTGGCTTCCAAAGGAGTAAGCCTAGACGGAAGAAACTCCTGTCAAGGTGACAGTGTGTACTGAGAACCTAGACATTGTGTCTCAGAAGGACACTAAGTGAGTTGGACTTAGCTCCGCGTTTAACAGAATGTGTATTAGGATGTATGGTACCAGCTCTTTCTAACACTAATGAATACCACATGATTATATTCTTGGTGTAGTGTTCGGGGTGGAAAGGAAGGCATCCAATTAAGTGGAAAGATAATAGGAAGTGTATGGAGAATGTGGCAACACATTGTGATTACTCATGGATGGTGAGATACATGGTGAGATAGAAACATTATGTAATTCAATGCAAAGTGCAGGGCAAGAATACATTGAGAGTTGCACTCATGCATAATAGGTGATAGAATTGCATACTAAGTGCAATGGTTGAATTATGTTTGGTAAGTACATGCATGCTATATTATTGCATGGAAATAGTGTTAATGGTGAAATGTTGCTAACCTTACGAGTGGAGAACATTTGAGGCTGGTAACAACGCAGCGGAAAGTTACAAACCCGAGGGTAGTCAAGGAGAATGGAGGCATTTGTGGCCCTAATGCACACTTGGGAGGCGTGAGCTAGATCTAGAGCTCACTTAGTGTGCCCTCGGGGCCACAATGTCTAAGCTCCTGCCTGGCTCACCTTGGCAGGGAACTTCTTAGATCTGGAAGCAGGAGAGCCAGGGGTTGACTAAGTTACTAAGTTGAATTTTAATTCACAGGTTCAGGGTTGAACAGTGATTATAGGCTGGGGAAAACTAACCCTAAAACAACAATGCAAGTGCAAGTCTACTCTAAATGCAAAGTGTTGCTTTCCCCTAAGTCAACTTAAGAACTAATGCCTAAGGATGAACTTATGTGTAAGAGTGGTTAAGTTACAATATACTTTTACAATTTAATCAAACTACTGGAAATCCCCAATGATTAATTAAGTGTTAGAGGTTTATACAAGATTCACAAAATACCAATATACATCAAATGAACACCAGATCAACAAATGTACAAGATAAACAAAAGATACAATTGATTTCGCACCCTGAGACCCGAAGCGTACTTTGAGTGGTACTTAGTCTATTGGACTGCCTTCACTGACTACTAACCATAAAAGCACTCAAGGTTCAAATAAATGATGACTCCCCAGTTGGGATGCTCAATCACTTATTGATCCACCACAACAATGATAATTGATAAGATATTCGTTGAAAATAAACCAATAATAACACCACCTTAAGGAATCAGACAAATGGTTGCAATGTGAGATATAAATTGAATAATGACCCATCACATAGCCAAATCATTATCCTATCAATACATCTGCTCTAAAACATATAGTGATCTATGCAACTAGATATTAACGTTT
The DNA here is from genome assembly GCA_010110895.2 of Picea sitchensis. Lineage (NCBI taxonomy): Eukaryota > Viridiplantae > Streptophyta > Pinopsida > Pinales > Pinaceae > Picea > Picea sitchensis. The sequence goes on along the minus strand of SNQJ01S0106612.1, from coordinate 27,463 downwards.
TAGATTTCCACCCTAACTAGATTCAATGTCTCAACTTCCACTTTGCCAAATCTTGCAGAATTATCAAGATCAAGACCTTCCACCTCCATTAGCTTCCAAGGTCTGACCCAGATCATTTCTACATTAGAAGTAGTCGGAGAGGGATCTCCCCAGCGAAATCTGCAGGACCCGGTCCCATGTCCATCCCCAAAAGAAATTTGTCCTTGGTTTTAGATGGCAGCAGTTGTTAAAGACCCTAAAAATGTTTCTAAGTGTTGTTAGGATCTCCGGGTGGTGCTGAGTGTGTTGGGTTGATTTTAAAAAAGGGTTTTAAAGCTTTTATTCCTACTTTTAGCGAATGTCCGTGAGTAAAAATGATTGGAACGAGTGCTTTAAATTGAATGCTTATAACACCATTCACATGTAAAGGTAAAGCAATACGTAAGCAAATGTTTAAACCATTAATGTAACATCACATGAGACAGCTTCGAAAGAGATATACCATGTGATGAAACTTGAAATCAAAGATATAACTTGAGGCACTTAAATGTTTAAGACAAGCATGTGAGATGGATGATGCAATGTGTTCTTGTAATGGGCAAGACAGGTATAGCATGAGCATTAGTGTTTAAACCATCAACATTTTGACCATAGAGATTATACCATAAGTATGTTAAAACCATTAGCACATTAAGCATCAAAATTAAAGCATTAGATCATGATCATTTAGTATATGAGCATAAAATGTATAAATGAATAGAGTGGGCAGTAAGCCAAATTAGGCGGTGAGTATCATCCAATGGTGTGTGAAAATTGTGAGCAAAATGTCATAAGCATGTAAATCAATTATCCATTTTGCAATGTATAATGAGCTTAAAACCAAGTGAGGCCGTGAGCCTTAAAGTGTGTGAGCAAAGTGTTTAGGACAGCAAGGTATATAGAACAGTTAAAGCATCATGAACATATACAGCAGCTTACAAATCTCATATCACTTCAACCTAAGTCCTGAGCATTTAAACATTTAATAGCAACCTTAAGCGTGTGAGAGGTATGTGTTTTTATATTGTGAGAATATTAGCAGTTTAGAGCATTGGTACCATAGTAGTTCACAAATCTTATACGCATGCACCTAGATCATAAGCATTCAACTATTTAAACAACAACTTAGGTGTATGTGTAATGCAAATGCTAGGATATGTTTGAGAGCTTAAGAGTTAAGGACTTAGATCATTAGCATAGGTGTCTTAGCTATCTAAACATAATTAAGATTTAGCATATATGCATCCAAAATGTGTGTAAGCAAATTAAGTTACAAGCACATATGTTACTGATCAAGTGTGTTATGATGTGTGACAAAGAGATCAGGGCAGTGAGCAGGATGTGAGGAGGCCATTGGGATTTAAAGACTTACAACAACAATAATAGAGGAGCAGGCAGAGTGAGCAACTTCGACCCACAGGGCCGTGAGCTAGGAGAATAGGGCGTGAGCACAAAAAGAGTGTATCACGGGCAGGTATGGGCTAAAAGCACACAAAATTTTGTGTGAGTAAGAAGAGAATGAGCCGAGGGCTAAGGAGTTGAGCCGAGGCTCACTGGCTAGATAAGAGTGCAAAAAAATGGCACTAGGCCGTGGGGCTGTCAAGACTAAAGGGTGCCTTCACGAGGTGGCTGGGCCGTGGGATTTAAAGCTCAAAGGGACCCCAAGAAAGGGCTTGAAAGTGATATATAGATGCAATCAAAATTAAACAAATCACCCTCAAACTTATGCTAAGTTACATGAACAGATATGCTTGTAAATGAAAAGAACTTAGCCAATAAGAAACACTTAGGACCTTATTATCATATGCATATGTGATTGATTAGATAACCCTCAAAGATAGTAGATCCTAAAGCATGATAAACTTAGTAACCAAGAAACTAGATCTAGAACATGTGGGCACCAAGAAGCTATCTAATCATAGGCATTGAAAGAGACAAGAGCATATGAGAAATAAGAATGAAAGAACAAAAGGCTGATCTAAGAGTTAGGATTTACAAAAGAATATCCAACTAGGTTAATCTACTTTTGATCTCTAAAACCCTAAGAAAACTTCAGAGAATTAGATAGAGATGAGATAGAAGGAGAGATGTTACCAAGCTCAAGAGAGCAAGCTTGGAAGCCTCCTAAGTGTTATATGTGATATAGCTGAAAATGTGGCTGCCACACTTATTATCAGCAAGCAAATGCTTGCTATGTAGCTACCAAAACAAGAAAAGTGATTGCATTGAACAGAAATTTTCCAGCCAACACAAATGATAGATAGATAAATGTGTTGAATGACCTTTCTAGAACTAGTGTATTAGCTGAAAGAAACAAGTAAAATAATGACAGAGAAAATGTATGTAGGAAAAGAGGCTTTTGGGTGTGTGAGGGCCTCAAGGAGGACTCCTCTCCGAATCTTATCCCAAGTGAAACCCTTGATGTGACACCTGCAAAAGCTTAGTGAAACATATACATCATAGAATAGATGGCTATCTTAGATCAACCTAAAAGGAAATACTTACGAATTCTAGGTTATCCAAAATGAATCATAAGATAAAAAGAATACTCAAAGCTATCTTAACCAAACAAACTACTTTGAACTCAAGATCTATCAATATGAACATATGAACAAAAGAATTTAAACAACCTCACCTCATGTGTATGGAGCAAGAAGACTACTAAAAATTGCACCATGTATCCTCCACAGCTTTTTCTCATTACCAAAATGATGGAGCAATGAGATGGATATGGCAAGATGGCAAGGAAACAAGAAGATGGAATGAAAAATTTCAGCATAATGATCTGCTGAGGGTGGTGAAGAAAAAGTGAGGAGAGAGGTTCCTTTTATACCTCTAGAGGTCAAAGGAGGTGGTCTAGATCAAGGACAAGTGTTGGTTAGATAGCTAGAGGCTCAAATCTCAAGAGAGGGCGCCCTAGCTAGGTTTTGGTCTTTGGAACTAAGCAAAAACTAATTTGCAAGGTGGAGGCATGGGGTAGGCCAAGTAACTAACCCAATAGGGCACACTAAGCAAGAGAAGAGGACCCACTTGCTTAATTTAGCAGGTGGTTAAGGTTTTGGTAGGTTAGAACCACCCACCATCAGGAAGTACAAGGAGGGAAAAGGCTGGAGTTTGGGAAGGGTTTAGGGGAGTGGAAGGGTCAACTTAGGGTCGCCTAGGTTGAAGGAAAATAACCCAAGTGCTATTTTTGGAGCGTGGGGTTAGTTTTAGGATGGGTGAGTGAATCCCCTACCAATGGGGCGCACCACAAGGAAGGGCGTGAGGGTTTTGAGTGAGAGTTGGGTGAGTTAAGAGAAGGAGGTCTAGGAGTTGGGAGTTTTAGCTTTGGAGTTTTGGTAGCCTAGGGGCCTCCCACATGTGTGGAGTGTCTCTTGAGCTCCCAAGGAGGTTTTAGGGTTTGGTTTGTTGGTGGGGCGTATTTCCCCTAGGGCAGGAAAAAAATTAAGTCAATTAATAAGTTAAGTAAGTTAGAGGAAAAAGGTTGGGAAAGAGGGTTAGGTAGGTTAGGAGGGTCTCTTCTTGCCACTTTCCACCTTTTCATCCACTCATAACTCAAAATTACAATGACTTGTGATATTTTAATAATATCACCTTAGCAATTAAAATTCTTTGTTATTGACTCTAAGCCCGACTCTAAGTGGACTTTGACATGTCAAAATAGTCCGTGAGGCATTTTGAAACTTGGCCATTGGATGTAGGGAGTGTATTCCATTCATTTTGAGCACAAATACCTATCTTTCTCCCAAGACGAAGTTTTACAATATTAAGCTCAAAATAATTAATTAGTAAATTAATTAAAATTTAATTAATTAAAGAAACTAACTTAGACTCGGCCCAGATTCATGAGAAACTTTAGTGCTTGCCCTAGCATGGTCATTTACAATGTTCCTAAAGGTTACTCAATGAACATGATCACCAGAGCGCCTTCCACAACTTTGGAGTAGGCACGGGAGGGAAAAGTGTGGAGATTAGCGACTGGATTGGGCCACATTAACCCACAGTGAAAAAACCCTGGAGTAAGTAACTCCACGATGTCAACATCCAAGGTACCCGACCTAACTATGATCCATCTGCAGACATTATTACATTATATATACCCTAGAGAGAGTCGCAATCCAGGATTTACAAAAATTTAGGTGTTGGTGTTTAAAAACACCCGGTAGAACCATCTCTATCTCTGACATAAATAATCTTCACGAATATGAGTTGACCTCTGTGCTGAAGCCGATGAGTCCTTGAACATAAAATTTTATGTTCAGAAGAATTGAAATAATGAACACTAGCTGTTGTTAACTGTGGACATGCATATGTATAGAATGAAGAGTCATTCTATTGGTCAAGTTATTTGGTAATTGTGATTGAATTGCCAAGTGCAGGAAATTCTAAGATTATTGCATAAGATGTTGTACATATTGAATTACGATGTACAGAAAATACCGACAATTTGTTGGCGGTGTCACGAGATGAAGTCTTGTGAGAGAAAAAGTGTAGGTTTATTACTTTTGTGGAAAAATCACATGGATGATTGCATTCATAATGTGACAACAACCAGTGAATCATGAAATAGGATGTCATGTTTGGGAATAAAGTTGAATTTTCTTTGAATTAGTTGGAATCCCTAAATGAATTCTTGTATGTTCTCTCATGATAGCTGCATGTGGTTGATAGAGATGAGATGATGTTGATAAGTTAAAATGTTGGCTACAAAAGAGTATCTCGGGAAGATGCTTTGCCCAGAAACGAGAGCAGTGGAACTCACAGAACCCACGGTGCTCTAAGACTTCCAGTCCATTGCCAAGCCCAAGGAAGGAAGTGTAGCACCCGATGGTACATGCTAAGTGTATACTCCGGGTGGGGCAGGGCATGTGGGGAATGAGAGGAGCCGTTGGTTTAGATGCATGAGGTTTGAATGGTTGGAGTGTTGTTGAGGTGCAGTACCTTGGCCTAAACCATGTGGATAAGGATTTTTGGACCACCATGGCTATCTTGGGAAGCCATTGCAGATGGAATCATAGCACATAGGGGTGGGAGGTCTTCTCCCCTCAAAAGATAAGTACAATTCTTTATTTATTATATGTTGTGTATGTTTGTATCTGATTTTAATGTTATTGAATTTGTTTGTATATATACATATATACATTGCATAAATGATTACATTACTGCATCCATAGTACCTAAGGTGTCTCATATTTCATTACTTAAAATATATATATACACGATGCTAATCATGTGATTGATTAGAATAGATTTAGGTGGAACCAGAAAGTGTCCGCAAGTGCATCTTATTGTTGCATATTGGGCCGAGGAAAATAAAGCGACTCGGGCTCGAGCTATTGAGCTTATGAGGAGTCCAATGGACCTAGTAGTCCCGAGACATGACTTGTAGGAGCATGAGGGAGCCTGACTGTCTGGTAATACCTACATATTGTTTTAAGATTTGGAAATCTTACATGTCAAGTGTGAAAGTTGCGAGGGCAGTGCAAAAAGGAGTTATGTCCCAAAGAGCCGAACTCCCCGATGTAAAACACGTATAGTGTAAGTATGTTTTATTAAATTTTGGTGAGCCAAGTTTACTGGGCTTATGTGATTGTTGAGGAGCCTAAGTGTTGCTTGAAGGCCAAGAACTGCTTTTGTATAATAATCATCACGAGTAGCAAAATAAACAAAGTCAGCGTCTGCAGTGACCACGATGAGTGATGGGGACTAAGCTTCCACAAATTGGGCAAGGGATTAGGGGTTGGAAGGTGGGAAAAGGGGGCCAAGTGTTGAGCCTAGGGAGCAAGTCCACAGAATAATATTTTAATATTATTCCAAAAGATATATGCATTATATGTTTTAACCTAAGTCTTTTGGAAGGACCCAGGATTTCCCAAGTGGTGGGAGAAACACATGCTTTGAAGGAGCATGCAATCGCATGGTGACAGAGTGTCAACCAAGCGCATGCAATAAAAGTTGGGAACAAGCCGTGTGGGGGTTCCTCCTCCATTCAAACGTGGACTATCACAGTGACAGGTGTGACCTCTACAAAGAGACCCTCGTGTAGTGCAAAACGGGGAAAAAGCACGTGTTTGATTGCGAAGAGCTAATTACACCTACACATTGGGAACCCGTGTAGGTTTATTAATGGAGCCCTGGGAATTACTGAATCCGCATAATCCAAAATATAGGCTGTGGAACTATCTTTGTGATGTGATTGAAAATGCTAATCGAGCTATGATAGGGGTTTCTCTTCATTGGACTCGATCTGCTAAACGATACATCCGATCCGACCTCTGTAAGAGTATACCACGTACACCCTTTGAACCAAGAGACGCAATGTTGATTCGGGGAGAGCCCGTGTCAAATTCAGATGCATCCTTTATGTCACGACGAGCGAGCACATGCGTGGAGTCAGTCTTGAAATAGCCATGTTGTGAGACCATCACGTGATTCTTGAACGGTTTGGGAGAAGTTATTAATGCATTTTGTGGGTTTTTGTGGCCACGCAGTATTGGACTACATGTGGATTGTTGGCTAGTTGTTCAACACTCTCTTCTTGGTGAGAGGTGATTGGTGGAAAGAGCGAGGGTTGGTGGCCTGTGAGCAATTCTCTCCGGTGAGAGTTTGCTGAGGCGGTTTCTTCAGAAGTGTCGACACCCGACTTGAGACTCGAGACTTCTGATCCGGCACATTCGCAGAGAGACCAGAGAGGAGGATTAGCACCCGATGGGCGTGCTTGTGGTGTATACTCGGTAGGCATGTGGGGAATGAGAGTCGGCGGTAGTAGTGGAAGTAAAAGATGGCATCTTGGAATCGCCACGGATTTACGTGTTTTTTCCCTGTAACCTCAGCCTGGCCTGGGATTCCTTGCCTTAGGGTGGAAGCTTAGTCCCAACTCGGGGGTATACTAACTTTGAGATGATGGCTGATGATCTTTGATCTAAAGTTTAGGAGGAGGTTTGTGGTAGGCCTGCACTTGGTTGGTTGATTCTGCCATTGTTTTCAAAGATAATTACCAGATGAAGCTTTAATTATGTTTTTGTATCTGCGTGGCAGTATAATTATCATGTATTCTGCTGTGCATTTGGGTTCATGTTATTGCCATGGATTATTTATGTTAGTAATAATTCTTATGCTTACTCTGAGCTTAAATGTATTTATTGCTTAAATGCATGTTGTTTATATAATGCTTGTATGAGTTATGCAAAAGGTGTGTACAAATTGGTAACAAAGAGCGATAAAAGCCTTGGTAACCGAAAGGTGGTGTTACATTCTTGATTATTGCTTTGCCAAACACACATAACAACCATCAAAATAACCCTAATTGCAATCTAAATACCAAATCCACGCAAGTGTTTGTGAAATGTAAACGAGGAAAGCGATTAAAAATTCATGGAAAACAGTGTTCTTGGCACCTTGGCTTAGGAACATTATACTACAAATTTATGTCAAACACTTGGCAACCTAGAGGATGGCTGTCTTTCATGAACTTCGAAATGTCCCAAACCCATGATGGAAATTACCATAAGCCGATACATTGCTGCTAAGCAAATGTCAGTGGAATAAACACAATGGACAACATTCAATATCCAATAAAAATTCAGAAATTTAGCAAATGCCAGGGAAAACCCCAATGTGGAAACCAAACGGAGAGAGATCTTATTATTCAACCTCAGGAAAGTACATATCAACAAAATCACATTTACAGCCAAGAGAAAACCATTTACAACACCCAAACTGTCCCACCAAAATCTGCCTTGATTTCGGGTGCCAAGTCCGATGCTTGTTGTAAGAAAGCCTCCCGAGAAATTACCTTGCCACCAAAGCGTACTTATGACTTGTTGTCTGGGGCTGTTCTATATGACCAGCAACAACGAAAACTCCTAAAGAAACTATGCCAAAATGACCTCGATTTCCATGCCTTTCCTTCTTTAATGCAGGATCCATTCGTGATGCGATACCAATAGCAGAAAATTCACTCATCCTCAAAACAAAAATTCTTCCTTGAGATTTATGCCCTATTTCTCTTGGGCTTATGCCCTCTTCTTTGCTGCTCACTTTCCTCTCAAGATTACTCAGAAATCTCTCATGCTCATCTTCTCAATGTGTCATGCGCACCCTATTTCATTCTCTTATAATTAGAAAATGACATTTTCCCTCCAAAGTCATTTTCACCTTCCCAACCCTAAATCCAAAGGCCAAGATTGATCTTGCTTTTTCAAGATCAAGGGTCATAATCCATTCCCTCAAAAATGAATCGCAAAATATTAAAGTAATTTCACTTAATTACATAAGTGTACTTTATGAAATAAAGTCTCTTTAAAATTAGAAGGTACACTTTATTAAAAAGTCACTTTCGAAAACAAAACCACTTTAAAACAACTTTATAAACCATTTAAAGTTAAGTTACTTTTGTGGTGTAAACATAGGGTTACATCCGCATTCAAGACAAAATATGTCGAGTACCTCTCGAACTAAAATGCTAACAAGAATTTCTTGAAGAGCTTCATGATGGTCCAACAGAACCCGACCCATCAGAGTTTTCAGATGCGAGTAAATATCCATTGTTTTCAAATACTACGAGGTCCGCCCTCGGATGGTGCCAGTATCAAGAACCCGCAGTTGGTGGTCTCTGAACATAGCCATGGATGAATATCCTCGGGGACACGAACATGCGCACCGGCGGGTCCATCTTTGTCACGTTTTTTCGGAGGGTGTGGTGGTGCAGGAGTCGGTCGGGCTTTATTTTCGTCCACTAGGCGAAAGCCGACCCTGGTCGGGTGCGAGGAGTGCTGCAACCACGGCCTCAGTGCGAGGAGCTTCCTCTTATATCAAGGGCAGGGAAAGCTGAGCCTGAATCTGGGGCTTGGGGGAGGGTGGAGGTGTCCACGGGGAGGGAAGGAGAATAAGTGGAGGCTGAGGGGGGATAGTGAACAACCAAAGAGGCAGAAAGAAAGCCAAGAGGGGCCATAGAAAAAAAGGCTAGAAAGCCGGAGCCACAGTAGAGGTTCCGCCCATGGTGACAAGGAGGATGGAGTCATTATCCATCATTAAGCAAAAGCTGCTCCACCACCTTCCTACGACCATGTGAAGACGGGGAGGATCGAGGAAACAGGGTGAGGTGAGTGAAGGATCATGAGTCGAATGCGAGGACAAAACAAATCAAGTGTTGGGATAAGACATGGGCGAGAGAGATTAACTCGCATGGGGGAAGTGATGTGGGCAGCCGGGCGGATGGCTGCACCCTTCTCCACGGAGGCAGTGGAGAATTGAGGAGCTACCTGCTCTTTGAATGAAATATCCCTAATCTAGCTGATGCGGATGTCTACTCTTGAACTACGGTTTGCCAGCTGGCTCGATGAATGCGATAGTTTTTGAATGCGTTTGAGTTACTGTGAACATGCTTGGTGATTTTAGCATGTGTGTTTCAATTCATTAAGTGTTTAGCAATATAAAATAATGCAAGCGAAGAAGGATAACACAACTCGATATATATAATGAGGGAAAAGAAATACGATAATAGTTGGAGATATGCTAATGGATGGGTTAGATATCATGGGTCGTCACTAGAATACAAATCAACTAACAAATAAATACAGCTGATTAGAAGAATGAATGTTAGTGCATGCAGGATAGATCATGGCAGTCCAGCGGCTCCGCGATAACTGCGAATCTAAAACTTCGACACGATGTACGATACCGGAGTGAATGGTGGAAACTATCTCAAAGAGCAACGGCCTCTGAGGTGATGCCGTGTTGTCGGTGAATCCAACCTCTGAAGCTCGGGATGTCTCTTTGGGGTTTGTGCACCTCCTAGGTTGTGGGAGTTCACCCTAGTGATCCCACCGGCGAAATATGACGGTGTATGACTCAAAACGATCGTCATGGCCTCCTCTATAATTGGAATTGAGAAGGGTTTCCTGGGGATAACTTCTGGGAATAATACAGGAACCCCAAATGCCCTTCCCTCAAGTTGAGTCCCTAAATGGTTTTACTTTCAGGAAGTTCCACTATCGACTTGAGCAGCCAGTGTAGCTCCAATAGGTCGCGTCGTGGCTATCTCTCTAATAGGTTAAGAGTCAGGCCAAATATTAGGCTGTCTCCAGCGGCCTTTCAAACCCTCTCTCTAGGCCTTAGCGCCCTCATGGCTAGAGATTGTGCAATCGAACTAGATACACATGTGCAGTTGAAACCACAGATGGTATCTTCGATAGGCTAGGAATTGTCTCTCAACACCGAAAGCGATCAATGGTGGTGGTTTCCTCAATCCACAAAACAACAAGGGAATTGATCTCCTCCTCCCACTCAAATGTCTCAACATCAAAATCATAACATAATGAGAATTAGGTCAAATTCACTCCCTTTATACTCTTCCCAATCTAGTTCACCATTGTATCACTTTAGCTAGGTGCTTTTCCTCCTAAGATTAGTAATTAATTAATTAAGTCCCCCTTTAACACCTTTTCATTCCTATTTTTTAGTTGACTTAGGCTTAGTGACTTTTCCTATGCTTTTTGTCTTAATTCTTCATTTATCCCTCAAATCTCATTTCTCTCTTGTCCCCTATTTGTGCGACTATAGTCTACTGGAACAAATAGACTACTAACTCACTCTCTGCTGGTCTACTCTTGGGAGCGGGATCCACAATCTTCCCTTCAGGAATTGCTTGTCTCAAGCAACATCAATCCTATATGCTGCAAAATATGCTCTCCCTACCATGTGGAATCCTCTACTGGAAGACCCCTCCATATAAACAAGCACTCTCTGATGATCCTACACTCCTCAACCTGCATTCTCTCTACTCTAGTACCTCCCCTGGCACTAGCTCCAACTAACCCTCCTCATCCAGGGTGGTAAACCGTTTGAAATGTTGACCTGCTATCCAACTGCCTTTTTAAGGCAAGAAGCATGAAAGATGTTATGGATCTTGCTACCCTCAGGTAGCTCTAGCTCATATGCCACTTCAACAACTCTCCGGTGACTGTAAAGGCCCATAGAATTTTAGTCTTTGGTTTGCTCTGCTCCTCTTCAAGGAATATTGTCGTTATGGCTGTAATCGCAGGAAAAACCAAATCCCCTACCTCTAAATTGCGCTCGACTATCACACGCACATCTGCATAGATCTTTTGTTGGTTGAGTTTTCTACAAGTTTCCCTCATTGCTGTAGAATCTTCTAAACTCTCCTCCACCCACAGTCTTTTTGGCCCACGGGGACTGTTATGGCAGGTTGTATTTTTAGGTCCTGGCCTATAGGATAGAGGACAAACTAAGCGTAGCAGGGAACCTTCCCCACCAGCCTCCGATGGGGAGGTTCTTTTCTGGGCAGGAGGTTGAGGGGAAGTCTCGGTAACTTAAGACAGGGTTTGAAGAGGCAAAGGATACAAGGTCAGTGTTAAGATTTCCCTCCTCAAGCCCTACGGTGAACTATCGAGGATGATAGTCCGACTGTCGACCAATAAAGAAGTGTAGGCCTGGTGAAAACACGCTTGAAACAAGATAATATGTATATTGGGGCTATAACTCAAAGGGTTGAGTACTTCTTTGGCAACTATGGATTTTAATTCAAGCTAGCGATATAATAGATACAAGATGAAGTCAGCGTTACATTTATTTAGCCTATATGAATCATTAATTCATCAATATCACCAAATGACCAAGCCAATAGTATATCCAATCAATAATTGTTGTCATTCTTTGGCGTCATCACTCAATTGCTTATTATTACACCTTTACTTTAGATCAAGATGAGATATTCACTGCGGCGTCAACCTTTATTTTGTTGGTAATGTTAGTTAGGGTTTTGAATTTAGGTTTTTAATAGGTGGTTTTGCACACTAAAGGCTCAGCGTTGGAGATCTAACCGGTGCCAGGGTACATATGGAGTCAAAACAGGGCACAAGGTCGGGAGGAGTTAAAACTTGAAATTTGGAAGGTAGAAGGGTTCTGTAGTTGCTGTGTGAGACCTGAGATGAAACCCTAAGGGAAAAGAGGCTCACTCCGGGCAAATTGTTTAAGCAAGGCCTTGTTCTCTTTCCTCCTTCTCTAGATAAACTTGGCAAAGCATTGCTCAGAAATTATAAATGTAAGGGAGAGAAGTGTTGCAAGGGCAAGAGACATTGACCCTAGAGGTGAAACCCTAGGTGTAGTCAACTAGGCCCATGGGGCGTCTCTCTTTTCAACCTATAACTTCAAGCAAGCTGAAAAGGAAGACAAGTGTAGCAGCGGCTAGGCTATATCTTCATGCTTTCTATTTCAATGGTAAAACTATTTCTCAACAGGACATATAGAAAGGACCTATTTGTGTCCTTGCTACCTAGGGTTTTAAAATTAACAAATTTATAAGCAAATGCAGAATACTAACCTACAACCATTCAATCAAGAAGTTTTGTAGGAAAAACACCTACATATCATGAAGAAAATGCATTACAAACCCTAGTTGTAAACCTTCCATGGAGAAATGCCATAAATGCCAAGAAATCCTCCTTCAAGGGATTTAAGCCTCACTTTAAAACACAAAAATTACCCTAGTAGGGCACAAAATTGAATCTCACAAGAGGTGTGTTACGGTATGTTCAAATGAGGGGAAAAACATCCTCAATATATATCATTCATGACCTTTAATTTACAAAATAGGTCATTAAGAAAAGCAGTAGGTTAGTGACTACACAAAAGTACATTTTTTACATTAGCACTTCATTAAGACACAAAATAGACAAAGATTGAGACGTCAAGCCCCTTGAGGGAGGCGTTGGCCCTTTTGGGCATATCCAACATCCAAAATCCAGACGTTAGCCCTTCTAGAGCTCCTCTAGGCGCCTACGTGCCCGATTAATCTCATCCACCTGTCTGCAGCTCAAAGAAACTGTCCCCGAATCTCACGGGTGGCCATCACACGTCCATCAGGAAAAGCGTTCCATATGAAGTGGTCATCCCCTAGGTAGGACTCGTGAGTGTCACAGGTGGAGCGTCCTTCTTTCTTCGTATTAAAGGCTCATCCTGCTGTATACATCTTTTGCCAGTGGGATCCCAACAACCATTTGATGGGATCTTATTATGGAGGTCGAGCTAATCATCTCCCATGGCGGTCCTTTGGTACTTGTCCGTCGGGCATGGTCATGAACATCAAAAACTTAGCCCTCCGTAGATCATCAGTCCTTAGGATCATAGCAATGTCAATCATATTTCATATTAATTTTATCAAATGCATGCATAAAACCCTATCGCCTCCTCTAATAGCTCAAAGATATTTCACAGACCCACTATATGGTGAAGAAAGGGACAAGGTAACCTATTGGGCCATTTTCCATAAGAAGAGGAAAGTTCCAAAGGACATTATTCAAGCAATGTAGCATGAGGGTGGTATGGTCCAGGATGTCGGTCATAGTGAAGACCGGTGGGTATGGTGGTGCTTGCTTCTTTGTGGGAAATGAGTTATTTTTGTCATGGATGCGTTTTTCCAAGCCCTTTATTTGCCTTTTGTTCTTTCTTTTATTTATTACCTTTTCTTTTCTTTTTGCTTCAAGTTCTAACCAGAGGACACTTTGCCGTGGTGACCGGAGGTGACAGTGTTACCCATAATTATTTTCGCATAATGGGGTGGCTGGTGATGAGACCCCCTTTTCTAGCCATGCAGCCAAGGGTCATTGCCTGGCGTGGTAACCAGATAATGATAGTGTCATGCTGAATACCTATATAGACATAATGGGTGAAGCAAGTGAGACCTCCCATCCCTCTTGGTTGGGTCTTGTTTTATTTTTTTTCTAGGTCCCTCCTGTTTCTTGCTGAGAGGCCTTTTATTGCCTTCGGGGATCCATGGGCGAGGGGCATCTCTGGAGTTTTTATTTCCTATGGCTTTATCTTTTACCGGTTAGCACCTCCGGACCTTTGTAGCACTTCAACTTACGGACAAAGTGTAACCCCTCAAATATATCATCCTAAGGCGGGACTAGGGGAATGGAATGTGGATGTATGGGAGATAAGATATAAATGGTATATGGTGGTGGGGCGATGGCTCTTTAAATCCCCCGCCAGTGGCTAACCAAAACCTGTGGATACAAGATTTCTAGGGCACCTCGTTAATCCCCAACAATGGTCAAGTGGGTTAGTGTAAGATCCAAGTAGTTGTAGCCAATGTGGGAACTTGATGCATATATAGAAAGTTATAATGATCAAGCATGACACATACCATGATACACGGACCAATTACCTCAAGGAGCAAGGGTCTTCCTGATACAGTCCAAGCCGATGGTGATGGATTGTTGTTGCAGTTGGCAGGACAAATCTAATGAAGAGAAGAAGAAGGATGGCCCCTCGGGGGGCCAATACCAGGTCAATCCCACTTTCGGTACTCCATGTCTAGGCAGCTGGGCCTGAGACCTCTCCTAGTAATCCCTAGAAATGCAGATACTTGAGGGCCCTACTATCTCCAAACACAGTCTCCACACAAGAGGGTGCATTGTATCCATACAATGCTCTGAACAGTGACATCCTGATTCCAAGTAGTTGTCAGAAATGTAAGGAACCTGATGCATATATCTGAAAGTTATAATGATCAAACATGACACATACCATGATACCTGGACCAATTATCTCATGGAGCAAGAGTCTTCTCTGATGCAAGTCCAAGCCGATGGTGATGGATGTTGTTGCCGTTGACAGGACAAATCTAATGAAGAAGAAGAAGGATGGCCCCTCCAGGGCCATGCTCAGGTCAATCCTGCTCTCGGTACTCCATGTCTAGGACCTGTGGGCCTCGAGACATGATCTCCTAGTAATCCCTAGAAATCGGGGATAACAGGACCCTACTATCCCCAAACATAGTCTCTACAAAAGAGGGTGCATTGTATCCATACAATGCTCTGAATGGTGACATCCTGATAGACATATGGTAAGTTGTGTTGTAGCAATACTCACCCATGTGCAACCATCTCACCCATGTGCATTGTTGCCCTCCCACATAGTTCCTCAGGTATCCCTCCACCCATTTGTTGATGATCTCTGTCTGTCCATCTATCTGTGGGTGGTAGCAGGTACTCGTAGCTAGCTCTGTTCCTACCAACCGAAAAATCTCCTACCAAAACGCGCTGATGAAGCGCCCATCCCTATCACTGACTATCTTCCTGGGTAAACCATGCAACCATAATACTTCTATGAAAAACAACTCTGCTACCTGTATGGCCTTGTAGTCTGTGGGTATGGCAAATAAATGTGAAAATTTGGTCAGCCTGTCACCCACTACAAATATACAGTCCCTGCCCTGCACTCGAGGAAGGCCTGTAATGAAATCCATGGAAATGCTCTCCCATTTCTGCTCTGGAATGGGTAGAGGTTGAAACAACCCCGCGGGGTGTGTCTGCTCGGACTTGTTCTGTTGACAAGTCGTGCACTCTCGGATGTGTTTCAATACATCATCCTTGAGACCCTTCCATGAGAATCTCTCCCTAATCTTCCTATACGTTTTGAAGTACCACTGACGTCCTGCTATAAGTGAATCATTACACATCTTTAGAATTCTCCCCTTCAGGGTAGATTCTGGAACCAAGTAGAACCGGTCCTTGTAGAAAATGATGTCATCTAGAACCCGGTACCTATCATCCATCACCTCACAAGCAAATTTGTTTTTGGAGTATTCTACCAACAAATGTGCTTTCCAATCTATGCAAATGTCCATCATCGAACACCCCGGTGGCCTCCTGAACAAGGCATCTGCTACGACGTTCCTCTTTCCCTTGACATACTCAATGTCAAAGTCAAAGGCTTGGATCTTCGAGAACCACTTCTGTTGTCTCTCACTGAGGTCTTTCTGATCCAGGAAATACTTGAGACTGTTGTGATCAGTCTTCACTACAAATCTGCTACCTACCAGATATTGCCTGAATTTGGTTAAGGAATGCATGATTGCTAGCATTTCCTTGTCGTAAATAGAGTAGAGTTGTTCCGACTCGTTGAGCTTCCTGCTCTCGAACACAATGGGATGGCCTCCCTGCATCAAAACTGCTCCAATCCCCACCCATGATGCATTGCACTCTAAGACAAACAGCTACGAGAAGTCTGGAAGGGCTAGAACATGGCATGTGCTCATAACCTCCTTCATTTTATCAAATGTCTGATGTGACTCCTCTGTCCAATTGATCCGGATGGATCTAGGGAACATCATGGAAGTTTCAGAAGTGTCTCAGAACGCTTAGAATGGCTCTAGTAGATAGAGAAAGGACAAAAATTCAAAGTTCCCAAAACTCAATGGAAATGACATGATCGCGAAGAGCGCGTCGCAAACTTTTTAACGACAGAAATGGCTCGTCAAATGGAGTTACGAATTGAAATATATTCGCGGTCAAAGTTTGGTCAACCTAGCCCAGTCAGCAGGGGGATGAGTCAACATCCGTACTGCTGATGTCAGCATCCATACGGATGACGTCAACATCCATTAAACACTCGTGGCAGGATCATGAAGGTGACACGTGGCATGCTGATGTCAGCATGGTGACATGGTAGCACCAGAGGCTGCCACGTGTCACCCAATTTTGGCGTTTTCAGGCCGATCAGTGGACCAATCAGATCGTGCCACGTGGCAGTCCATACAGTGACATGGTATGTTGATGTGGCAGTCGACGTGGCACTCCGTACAGACACGTGGCCTCCTCCAGAAGTGCCACATGGCGGTGTACAACTAGGCCAACCGTGCAATGACATCATGCCTGCGTGGCAGGTGACTGGACATCAGTGGGCCAATAGCTGGGTGCCACGTGGCACCCCCGAAAAGCCCAATGAGGACATGTGACTGGATTTAAAAATATATATATATATAGTGGACCTCGCCAAATGTGGCGGAGGTCCTGCTATATCTGGTGGTTCCACCAGAGTTAGAGCCACCACCAAATTTAAAGCCATAGTTATAACCATAATAAAAAATGGGGAGGCCCGCGAGCTTGACCCTGGGATCTCCTCCTACCTTTATGCCTTAACAAATGTGGGCCAACCAATTCGGCCAATGCCCCAGTTGGGATATCTGCCTAGATTCCTATTTAAAAACCACTTTCCGCCAATGCACGGGGAAAGGAAGCGCGCCAGTCCTCCCAGGTCCATACCAGGCATGATTTTCTATGTAGATATCAGTGCATTAATTGCACCGGGTTGCATGCAAATCGAGATAGAGGTCCACAGGAGGCCTGAAGGTGCCTGTGTCCGATGGAGACAATTTGACAGTCATTTTTAGGTAATTCGGCAATGCGAATCCAATGGCGAGGTTTGTTTTTGCAGTAGAGCTTCAGATCAGTAAGCTAAGTTTTGGAGAAGCCAATGTAAGCATGCTTTTCATTATGTTGTTTTGTCATTAAATGTTGCAACATAGCATGTGTGTTACAGGTCTGAAGGAGCATGGAGAGGTTGTAGCAAGGCAACAAGATCAACGTATTCCTTCTATCTCTTATTTTCTTCTCTTCTTCCACATAAAACGAATCAGTTACATGTGACGGAGAAATTGTGGCACTTGCATGATAAGTGGCCAACGAAGCAGTTCTAAATCTCGTAGTTTCGGGATTTTTGGATGGGTTGCATATATGCTTGGATCTGAGCAGCAAATCTAAGGCACTCTATGACTCCATGGTGATGGGGGGCATCTTTTATTCTTGTCCATGTCAGCATCATGGATGCCTCATGAGCATGAGAACTTGTGAAGCTTGTATACATTCCTGATCACATTCCGATCTCTTGTTGCCATCATCGAAAAGGGACTTTGGCTTGACAACTTGTAAAGGAGAGACATCATTACAGTGAGGAGAATAAAGCGGTCAGGCTTTGGAGCATGACCCGAAGACGTAGCCCACATCAGGTGAACTCCGTTATCAAGGGAAGTGTCATATCCATTATGCGTATTATGTTCTTATGTTTCTTTTCCATGAAATTTCCACACATAGAATATTAAATGCAAGCATGACATATAACACACAAGGAAACTAAAGAGGTTTTCACTCACTTCAGATTCAATCGTATGAAGACTTCAACTTTACCCTTAATTGCAAATCGCTCAAGTAAAACGACCTATAGCTGACCCTTTTGAAGGAGTGACAAAATCAATCAATTATTGGAAACTAATCACCCCTGGGATCAGATCATGTGGTATCGAAGCATGCTAGATACCGATTGCAGGTGTTGAAGCTGAGGATGGCAAGATCACCAAAACAGTTGAGGTTCGATGAGCTTTAAGAGCTCAACCAAATGCTTCAAGCAGAGAATGTTGGACTAAAGACATTGTTGCATGTTGCAGAAGAAGAGAACCAAAGGTTTGAAGAGCAGTTGCAAGCCATGAAGATGCAGATAAGGGAAGGCTCTACGAATGAGACGGTGATAAAACCATCTTGTGACCATGGAAAATTCACCAGTTATGAATGCGAGCATGACAGTGCAAATGCATGCACACTTTTTCAAGCAAATGAAGATGAGCTACAGGCATCTAGGAACCAAGGAGGATTCCTAGAAGCATCTTCCACTGATCCTTCTCACCAGGAACAACTGGACACATCTCAAGAAGCAGACCAAGAGTCCCATTTTGAGATGGAGGTAAATAAACCATGTGTAGTTCCTTTCTTGATTAATGGTGATGACTCTTTTGAAATCCTTGAACAACATGCTTCTTGCATCTTCTTAAAGTTGATGAGAAAAATGGGATACGAAGGAGGAGGCCTTGGAACCAATGGCCAAGGTATTGTGGATCCCATCGAGGTAGTGGTTTGGCCTCGATATGCCGGGATAGGCTATGTCCCAAAGGATGTTGGAGAAAGCTCCAAAACCATTCAGGAAGGAGGCCCCAGGATAGTTGTTGAGACTCTAGAAGTCAACAGTTCATCAGGAGATGAAATTGATTCAGTGCAGGCCGAGAGCACAGCTTCTCATGATCGAGGATTCGAGACATCTCCAGGGAGAGATGAGCATCACAATGGCAGAGTTGAGACCAAATCTTCTTGCCAGTCTGAATCCAAAGGAAACTCACCGAGGTATAAGAAATCTTGAAACTCTAAAATGCCATTTGATTATAAGCATGTTAATAATATAAAACAGAGCTTGTGGCATCAAAGACCATGCATTGTTTCTGGATTGAATAACCACGCAGTATCCCAGTGTTGGAAGAGAAAATCCTTGTGTAGGAAGGTTATGGCAACCAAGAGAAGGACAAGGATGGCAGATTGTTTTCCACACACGGAAAAGAGCAAGGGAAATGTACCTCTGAAGGAGAAAGGCTACTGCAGCCATTGTAGCAGAGATGGGCATCATGAGGCCACTTGTTGGGCCTTACATCTTGATCTACGTCCAAAGACGAACAAGGGACAGCCAATTAGGCAGTGCTGCAGGGAAATCCGCCACCAAGAGGAAACCAACTACCAGAGAAAGGACAACTCGGTAAAGAGGACATGTTCGGCATAATGGCTGAACGAATGGGGAAAATCCTTGAGTTAGTCGAGAGTAGCCATCTTTGTAAATCACATGTTGCGATTTAGACCCCATAGAAGGGTATTATGTAAAAGTGATAATTGTTAATATCACTCCTTTTCTGGCACATGATGATATTGTTAGGCCTTGTGAGGTAGTTTGGGTATGGATTTCTTATTGTAAGTCCATTGGACATGAAACTTATAATGTAAAGAATTTTGGGGACCAAAAGTCCTTTCAGTTGGGAGGCGTGATCCCGATGGATCTAGGGAACATCACAGAAGTTTCATAAGTGTCTTAGAACACTCAGAATGGCTCCAACAGAGAGAGAAAGGGAAAAAATTCAAAGTTCCCAAAACTCAGTGGAAATGGCATGATCGTGAAGAGCGCGTCACAAGCTTTTTAATGACGTAAACGGCTCGTCAAACGGAGTTACGGATTGAAAGATATTTGCAGTCAAAGTTTGGTCAACCTAACCCAGTCAGCAGGGGGATGAGTCAGCATTCGTACTGCTAACGTCAACATCCGTACAAAACATGTGGCAGGAGCAAGAAGGCGACACGTGGCATGCTGATGTCATCATGGTGACGTGGCAAAACCAGAGGCTGCCACGTGTCACCCAGGTTTGGCATTTTCGGGCCGATCCGTGGACCAATCGGATCGTGCCATGTGGTAGTCCGTACAGTCCGTGGTAGGGTGACGTAGCAGTCTGTACAGTGACATGGCAGGATGATGTGGCAATCCGTATAGATGATGTGGCCTCCTCTAGAAGCGCCACGTGGTGGTGTACGATTGGGCCAACCATGCAATGACGTCATTCCTGCGTGGAAGGTGACTGGACAACAGTGAGCCAATAGCTGGGCGCCACAAGGCACAATTAGAGGGCGCCACGTGGCACCCCCAAAATGCCCAATGAGGGCATGTGACCAGATTTAAAAATATATATATATAGCGGACCCCGCCAAATTTGGCGGAGGTCCCGCTATATCTAGCGGTTCCACCAGAGTTAGAGCCACCGCCAAATTTAAAGCCACGGTTGTAACCATAATGAAAAATGGGGAGGTCTACGGGCTTGACCCCGAGACCTCCTCCTACCTTTATGCCTTAACAAATGTGTGCCAACCAATTCGGCCAACGCCCCAGTTGGGATATCCGCCCAGGTTTCTATTTAAAAACCACTTTCCGCCAATGTACAGGGAGAGGAAGCGTGCCAGTCCACCCAGGTCCGTACCGAGCACGATTTTCTATGCAGATATCAGTGCATTAATTGCACATGGTTGAACGCAAATCGAGACAAAGGTACAAAGGAGGCCTGAAGGTGCCTGTGTCCGATGGAGATGATTTGACAGTCGTTTTTAGGTAATTCAGTGACGCGAATCCAATGGCGAGGTTTGTTTTTGTAGCAGAGATTCAGATCAGCAAGCTAAATTATGGAGAAGCCAATGTAAGCATGTTTTTCATTATGTTGTTTTGTCATTAAATGTTGCAGCATAGCATGTGTGTTACAGATCTAAAGGAGCATGGAGACGCTGCAACAAGGAAGCAATGTCAACTTATTCCTTCTATCTCTTCTTTTCTTCTCTTCTTCCACATAAAACCAATCTGTTACATGTGACAGAGAAATTGTGGCACTTGCATTATAAGTGGCCAACGAAGCAGTTCTAAATCTCGTAGTTTCGGGAATTTTGGATGGGCTGCATATATGCTTGGATCTGAGCAGAAGATCTAAGGCACTCTATGACTCCATGGTGATGGGGGTCATCTTTTATTCTTCCTCTTTTTATGTATTGAGTATATGGGAATGATGTCCATGTCAGCATCATGGATGCCTCATGAGCATGAGAACTTGTGAAGCTTGTATACATTCCTGATCACATTCCAATCTCTTGTTGTCGTCACCGAAAAGGGATTTTGGCCTTACAACTTGTAAATGGGAGACATCATTACAACAAGGAGAATAAAGCGGTCAGGCTTTGGAGCATGGCCCGGAGACGTAGCCCACATCGAGTGAACTCCGTTATCAAGTGAAGTGTCATATCCATTATGTGTATTATGTTCTTATGTTGCTTTTCCATGAAATTTCCGCACATAGAATATTAAATGTGAGCATGACATATAACACATAAGGAAACTAAAGAGGTTTTCATTCACTTCAGATTCAATCTTATCAAGACTTCAACTTTACCTTTAATTGCAAATCACTCAAGTAAATTGATCTACAACTGACTCATCTATGTGCGGAATGGGATACCTATTCTTGATCGTTTTCTTGTTGAGATCTCTATAATCAATGCACATCCACAATGTGCCATTCTTCTTCAGTACCAAAATGACTGAAGAGGAAAAAGGACTCATGTTGGGCCTGATGTGCCCCATCGAAAGCAATTCTTTGATTGCTTTCTCAATCTTGTCCTTGAATCTCTTGGGGTGCCTATAGGGCGCGGTGATCACTGGTGTAGCCCCTACCTCCAACTCAATCATGTGCTCAAATCCCCTATCTAGTGGTCTCCCTGGTGGTATCGGCCCAAACACTGGCTCATACTGACTCAGAAGCTCTCTGATCTGTGGATGGTACTGCTCTCTTCCCTCTGAATCCTTCTACGTGGTGATCAAACACTCTACTCCATAGGCCACATCATCGTGATGGAAGATCTGCTCCATCTTTTTTGTCGATACTGCTCGTGGTGCCACTGTAGACATGCCTCTCAGTACCACTCTCGATCCACTGGCGTCTCTGAAGCTCATGGTCAACGTCTGATAGTTGAACCCAATCTCCCCCAATGAATATAACCACTGTACCCCCAATACTGCATCAGTATCTGACAGGTCAACTACATAGAAAGTATCTGTCATGGTGTAGTTTCCTATTTTGACCTCTAGGTCTGTGATCATGTCCAAACATGTCATCGTGTATCCATTTGCCACTACCACGTGGAATCCCTCAAACTCCTCAGTGCATAATCCCCTCCTGGCTACTAAGGACACATCTATGAATTCGTGGGTGGCCCCACCATCAACTAAAGTGGTCATGCATTGCCCCTGTACAAGGCCCTTGAGCCTGAGAGTGTTGTACCTGGGTACTCCTGAAAGGGTTTCTATGGTTCCCCCTTTCACCTCGTTACGAGGTTTTGCCTCCTCCTTGGGCTATGCCCCTGCTGGTATCTGAGGTTTCTTTGGTTGCTGCTCTGGCTCATGTATGGTCTCATCCTCTGAATCACTGTCTGCCCGTGCGTCGATATCCTCATCCTCCTCCTCACCACCTGATTCCACTTCAATGTAGTGGATCTGTCCCTTTTCGATGCATCTATGCCCTGGGACCTAAGGGTCTCTGTAAGAGAAGCAAAGCTTCTTCCTCATCAACTCCCGACTCGTGTCATCATCCAGCTTGGGCTTACCCTTCCATTCCCTTTGAGGATTCTTCTGATCCTTGTCTCTCTGTGGTACAAAGGGTCTGGTAAAGGTTTTGGGTTTCATCGCTGAGTCCCCCATGTCTCTCGTGCGCACAATGGCCTGCTATAAGGTGTGAAGCTTGAAAGCCTTAACCCAGCCCCTCAATGGCTCTGTCAATGCCTCGATGAACAACATCACCAGTCTGTGCTCTTATATTTCT
>SNQJ01S0106611.1:35312-58426 GCA_010110895.2 Picea sitchensis | reverse complement strand
AAACCATTTTTTAATTTTGGGCACAAATCCTGATGTACGCGGGATGTAGTGGTGCAACTTGCATATACACATGTTGTACTATAGGTAGGGTGCGTATATGTGGAAAAATAATGTTTTTAGATTTGGGGTTTGCAAAAAGGGACTTCAAGTCTGCATAGGGAAATGGAAATAGGCCCTGTGTGCAAGTTTTCATAGGGTGAGGCAAACCTTGCTATAACATATGCCCCCTAATGTGTGAAGGCATAGGAGTGTCTGTGGTGGGCTAAATACATTATAATACCCAGAAGTGGAGTAACGGGGACCCAGCTGGAACAACTAGTTTCTCATTACAATTTGTAATGACTTTGCATACATGGCTACCAATTTGAATTACACTGTAGATCCATGTGAAAATATACCAAACAGTTGTCCATGGCCATGGACAAGAAATACAAAGGTGGATGCATGCCAAAGGTTGTTATAGTCACGAACAAGGCCCAGTAAAACTAGTCTCAAAATCAATTTGAAGATATATGTATACAATGGAGTACAATCTAATATCCTATGATCACTAAAGTCACATAGATATTGGTCCAATGAAAGGTAGCAACAACTCAGGAAAGATGCAACTATAAACTGATGTCTTCAAGTATTCTACACAATCCACCAAATTTGCATGTCTACATCGTGTGAATAAAGGAGTTGAGGTCGAACACAATGAGACTTCATTTGATTACCGGTCATTGAGGTATACCATTAACAAACGTGAGATAGCCTATCGAAGATGAAAGTAGGTATCAAGGCACCGAGTACATTCTTACAAGTGTGAATAAAGGATTTGAGGTCAAACACTTGAATAATCCATCGACCAGGAGACATTGTTGTATTCCCAACTATCAATGGCGAGAGAACCTATCACTAATGACTGCAAGCCTCTAGGTACTCATAGGACTCTAGGTCTCATCTCCAGAATAGATGAGTTGAAGTTGATGGAAGGAGACCCAATGAAAGGAGAGACTTAAGGAATATCTCATCATTCAGCATAGGTACAAAGCAGAATCTTGATGATTTGAAGGAAATCAAACAAAGAACATGCTTACGAACCAATGACCCTATGCATCTTTTGCGTGTGCCAAGTGCAAGAGGTACACAAAAAATACCCTCTAAACAATAGCCAATGAGGAAAAATGTTGACAAAGGAAAGGAAACCACTAATAGGGTTAATGGAATCCAAGACACTGCATGAATCCCAATGTGTGAATAGATGTCTTATTGTCGAACACAAGGGAAACCACCCATTTAGTGAACAATGATGAAATGTCGACTTCTAGGTTCAAGGTTACCTACCAATGAGGAAAGTAGGACTAGGGTGCGCAATAGGAATACAACTTCACGTGATTCTGAGACAAACTAAGGGTATGGACGACATGCAAATTCAAGATTTCTAAGGAATGGTCACCACAGGTTGATAAACATCCTTTCAACAAGAGCATGAGACATATAGAAGACTTTGACAGCATAGACTTAATGATGAAACATTGAAATGTAGGAGGCATCAATCAAACTCTCCATAGGTATTGGAAGAGTAACCAATCAGAGGAGTAAAATTTATGTAACGAGCTCAACTTCCTAAGGTCATGCTAAAACCAAACTTATGATGACAAGTGGACTCAAAAATTGTGTGCTATCCTCAAAGGCAACATGACTGTTGCCAATATAATATAATACTCCCTTCCCACCCATCTTTCTTTTGGTTTTTCATATTCAAATGAATGATATGATACATAGGAGGAAACGAGTGCCACAAGTAAGAAAAACTAGTTCCAGCAGTGGAACATACCTATGCTCAATGCAAGGAGGTGCATGTGGGATATGGTCACTCAGGGGAATGTTTCCTTCTGGGTATAGGGTGTCAAGCTGCAAAGGATATAAGCAAGGCTCTTCTTGGTTGAGGATGAAAACAACTAAGGTAAACAACTTATTATGCAAAATCGAGAACCAGACATAGGCTCAATATTGCAAGCAAGGGCTTGAGATGGAATTACAAATTAACGCCAAAAAATGTCCTTTTTTGTAATATTAGTCTACTTGGTTTGAAAAAGGGATAAAATTTAACTAAATAAACATCCTTTCAAATCCAATTTACGAGTGTGAAAGATACAAATTCACTCGACAATCTTTTCTTTTTTTGAAAATGAGTTGGAAAAGAGATTGAAAAAGGCTTAGGATCTTTCAAATCCAATTAGCGAGTGTGAAAGATACAAATTCACTCGACAATATTTTCTCTTTTTAGACGAGTCAGAAAATAGCTTAAATCCGAATCGTTGGGGGTTTTCTAGGGAGCATGTCATGGGGGAGGCCAAGGCTCCTGTGCAGGAATTTTGTGAAAGGTTAGCAGCTTACGAATACCTGACACAATCCTGGGAAAACCCAAAGCTCTCCAAGTCGAGGGGGATAAAGTGATAGAGGATGTTACCTTCTCTACGATATATCTAATAACGTCTCTTACTTGAAAGGGAATAGGAGGAGGAATTGGATACCCCACAAGACCATCCCAGTCAAAGGGAACCTCTCCAAGGCTTGGATGGAGAGTACTCGGGGAGAGAAAAACTATGTCTTGTTCAGAAGGTGTAGTACTAGAAGTGATAATGACATGGTTGAAGGATGCATCACCCTCTAAAAGAAGAGTTGTATTGACTATATATTGCATCGATATGACCACTTCTTCAATCCTTGGTTGAATAGGATGCGCAACAACAAGGACAGGAGACACATCATCCTAAAAAATGGGAGTTTGGTCAGGTGATGATTGCATCGACATGATTGTCGTGTCAATCAAAGGAGAAACAAAGTATTGGGAAACCAAACACAACTCAGAACCTGAAGGGCCCCTAGGTGAAGACCACGTTTCCGGCATCCCAACAATAAAAGGGAAAAAACAAGTAAGGTGATCTCCTTTGCAATTCCTAAAAAGGAACTTGGGATTACGTCTTACACATCTAGGCTTCTCAACTGTATGAATGCCCCCAACATCATTCACAATGGTTGGCTACATGCTCTCAGCGCGACTAGAAGAGGTTGGAGGTTCATTTCCCACATGATGTACAAAGGTTTCATATGTGATGTCGATATGACTCATGGAGACTACAGTGATTCCCCCAACATGACTTGCAACGACTGGTTGCTGCTCTTCAACATGACTTGCAGAGGTTGTCGACCAATATCCAACATGACTAGCAATGGTTGGTGATGGAATTCTAGTGTGACTCGTAGTGACTCAACTAGTGGCAGTGGTGATTTTTGGCATCTGAGACCAAGGTCCCAGGAAATACTAGTTTTGAGATATTGCAGGCCAGGAGGGGTCATGGTTTACATCCTATCATTGTCCACAAAGGTAGTATCCTCCACCTAATTGATCCATAGAGGTTTGTACAGGAATCATCACTGAAGTAGATGTCTATGAAGAGACAAAATAATGATAAGGATTATTCAAGTGAGGATATATGTTTCCCCCATGTGAAGGGGTCCCATGAATAGGGTATCCCATACCATAAAAATGATTCCCTCCGTATGAAATACCAGAGGAAATATGGGGACCCGCCATGGGAAAAGTGTTCGTAGGAACTAGCATAGCAGATGAAGGATACATGGATGGGGTGTAATAAGTAGAATAACCACCCATTGGAGCACTGGCTCCTGAAAAAGTGTGGCTAGGATTGGATCCGCAAGGGGGAATATCCCAACCCCCCACAGTGAGAGTTGGTTGAGGGACATGAATCATATCAAATGAAGATGTAGTTGTGGTGTCCCCGGATCCAAAACTAGGATTAATATAAGAATGAAAGGGAGAGGATGGAAATGGTTAAGGAATGTTTGGAATACCAAGAGAAAAATTATTAGAGACCCAAGGCATTGACTGAGTGTCATAATTATTCATACCATTATGAAATGTGGATGGATTCATCCCCACAAAATGAGTGAATGTCATGGGGGATGTAGCGGTAAATGAGGGAGTCAAAGGAACTCCACTATCCATGATAATGACAAATCAAGGCACGATATAAAATACTAAGGCCAACTAATAACCGAAGAGCACACCAAAAATAATCAAAAGGCCAATATGCACACAAACAGGATAAAGTGGTTGAAAGGGGCCTCCCTCTCTAAAGTAAGTATGCCTCTCCCAAGAGGGGCTTGAGACTCCTCTGCTAAATATTGGAGGTATCAAAATCAGTTATAAGGGCCCTCATGGGATTAACAACCAGTCGATCAGATCCCCCCAGAGAGGTAATATTCCATAAATTTTGTGTGTTGTTCGACCCTTATATGATCCAGGGTACCTGCAGAATAACCTCTGCAAGTAACCTATGTGGTACCTAAGTCAAGAAACTAAGTGTTATCACTGAAATTTTGTCAGCAACATTTCATGCAAATGGTTACAAGAATATAGCATCTCCAAACACCTATTAGTTCACCTACAACACCAATAATGAATTTCCAAGGGGAAAAAACTATACAACTAGCCAAAAAATTGACATGCGTTGAAACACTAAAGGAAGTGCGTGCACAGTGCGCGGGCCAAAGAAGCCTTAGAGCGCACAATGCGTCATATGCACGACTGTGTATAAGAAAATATGCATACTCTTGTGAATGATGCATTTATGGTTCTTGTCAGCCCCTCACCCACTTCTAGACCAGATCCCGACTTGATTTGACCCTCAAATATGAGCTGAATCTGAATGGGGGGTTGGTCAAAGACCTAAGGGTGCCTTAAAGGGCCCCTTGTCCACACTAAGAACTGGTTGGATATTTCCTCCAAGACATGCTATAAATGAAGGCCATGGGTGCACTAAGAATTTAAGAATATCATAGTATTGTTATGTTGCAGCAATCCTCCTTCAACGAACCTCTTTTCTTCTTGGAGCATTCTAGCAAAATTCCAATAAGATATTCTCCTCAACTGTTGAGGGAATAGGCTTGGATTTATTCACCATTTTCTTTCTAGTTTATCATTGTAAGAATATATCTCAAATAGGGGACTCAATAGCCATCCTAAGGAGGAAGAGGGGACCCATAAGTCCTCCTTTATCTACCGTGTTTTCCCAACTAATATAATTATCCATTGGTGAAATAATCTCGGTCATTTGGTTGATTGGTTTTGGTTCAAAGTTTTAGATGCATTTTAGTTTTATTTCCTTAGTTATTTCTTTATTTGTTTTTAGTTTATTTTCTTGTTTATTTCATGTGCTTGGATTATTTAATTCATACAGTAACATCTGTCCTATATAGCAGGCCCGAGTAGTCTTGTAAGTGCCCTTGTTTTACTCACCCAAGTGACAAAATAGACACAATAGATTGACGACCATATTGGGGATAAGGTATCAATTTCCTCCTTATTTGGGTTGTTTGAGCACTTCTTTTTGATCCATTTTCCTTGYAGGAACCATAACTGGCCTAGCCTTACCTGTGAAGAGATAAGTTTGGAGATGGAGGAGGAGAATTCCACTTAACATTTCACCCCCGATGCGTATCAGAACGTGCGCGGGTGTTCCARCCCACATGTGTGCATTCCGAGCAGTGTGTGCCAACATCACTTCTTTTCTCTGTTCATTCCGTGCACTGTGCACCAAAAGGTCCTCGATTCTTTGCACATTGTGYGTCCACTATGCCTATGTCTGAAYTGTAACCCACACACTTGTCCATAATTCCAAAATTGTAACAGATTTTGTGATGATTTGAAGGCCCCTAGCCTTCAAAATCTTGTTTTTTTTGCAAATTGTAAATGCACTACACTTAGATTCCTTTCCCATGTGAAAGGTTAGTCAAAACATAGGCACTTAGGGGTTTAAAAAGAACCACATTTCTCCTCTTTTTCTTTAGTTTCCACATGGATGGCTTGTTTTGATTTTAAAAGTTAAGTTAGGATTTTTTTTCTATCACATATAAAAACACTTGCATTGGGACCATAAATCAAACTTTAATCATTGAGTATGCTCTTCTCTTGCACCATAGAGTGATCTTGAGAATTAGAAAGGTGATTAAGGGGACATTTCATCTCCCCTAACAAAATATTTAGGATAGGACAAAGCCCCCCTAGGGTTTCTCTTAGCTTATTTTCAAACATCTTAAAATTGTAAGGGTCCATATATGTCCACATGTTGCAAAATTACGATAGTTTTTGAAGTTACTTTCTTAGTTTACATCACTAGGAGAGTTTAAAGATCAAAGTAACATGCCCATACTTGCCCACATGCTTACAATATAGGATAGTTTTTAAAATATTTCTTAGTATAAATCACATTAGGGAGTTTAAAGGATTGGTAAGGACCCATGTGTCCAAATGCTAGTTCTTTAGGGATTTTAAGATTCTGCAAGGTTGTACCAATGACATCTAGAAAGATAGGTAATTAAGATTTGTAAGGACCACAGGAAGTCCACATGTTTGAAATTGACACCTAACTTATTAAAATTTGGCACATTTTTTCACTTTCTCACACACAAAGTCACTCCTCACTCACATAATTTCATCTCGAATTGTGGAGGTTGTAGGTTTCCTCCATAGGGATTCTAAAACATCCCACTATTTCTTGAAGAAATTATCCACACCCACTTAATTCAAATGAGATTGGTTCACACCCCCAATCTCTCAACCAACCACATCTAAAAAATTTCTAGAACTCACCAAGTTTTCCTCCACAGGAGGTGCCAAAATAAATATTTTAGTCTAGGTAGGATCTTGGGGGTAGGCATCCAAATAACCCTCCGTTATCTGGTTCTCACATTTTCAAACATTAGAAGTTGATAATTAGGGAACTTTAAAAACCTCCAAGTCAAGTCTTCCTAATACCATAATGTGGGGAGATACCTATGAAGGGTCAAAGGCCGAGGTCTAGTTGTTCTGTGCACCCCCCCTTGATTCACCCAACTCTTGGAAGGGATCTATCCCATGACCCATTTCTGAGGCCAAAAATATAAATGTCTCACTTTGACCAAGGTACCTAGTGGCCAATTTTAGGACATCTACCCAGGTGGAAATTGTGGGTTGCAATTGACCATCATCATATTTTTTGTGGCTATTGGGAAATATCGCTAGCTCTTTTGGGATATGCACCCTCTACCCCTCATTATAACTAATTGTTTCATCCTTCACTAGTTCCTCTTCTAGTGGATTCATACCCCACTGTTGAGTGCTATTGGAAGGTCCAGTACTATTTGAGAGGAAGGATGTTATGTATTTTTAGGACACGAGCATTTGTTTTCTTTGTTCTCCCACATGGAAAAAATCCACCTACCCACATGCATGCTTCTTTTTAATTGATTTATGTATGATGCTCATTTGATTACATGTGATTGTAAGATATATTGTGAAGGTTCAAATTATAAAAATCTCTTGTTCATTTATTGCTCTCATCACCATTTTCACACATTCACTTTGCTAGTCAGACATCATAGGGGACCCACAGAATCCCCGTCATTCCAGACACTTGCAAAATCTCTCTCCTATCCTAGGAGGAGTTCCTAGTATTTCCAAATCACAGGCTCAACCGTCTCACACCCCTATGAGTGCCACTATTCAGGGATCAAATTTGCTTGGTTCCACCTTACTTGGATCCACTTCCCAGGGCCATCCATCCACTAAATCGCCTTCACAAGGAGGTGGAGGGAAAAATTATTCTCAAGGGAGGAGTACAACCCCACCAAACCCCCCTCAAGGGCCAGGTCCACTACCTTCTCACACCATGGCTAGAACTAATCCTCCACCTCTAGCCCCCATGCCATATTTGGTATCCCTCAACATTCCTGATTTGAGTAAACTCATGAGTGACCCTATATTAGATGACCCCACATGGCCCAATATTCCTATCAAACTACCTTAAGAGATTTCCAAGTTTGAAGGAAAATTGAGGGAATATCCCGCCAACCATTTCATGCCCTTCCACTTATGGTGCTCTTCAAAAGTCATCATGGATGACTCTGTCTTCTTAAGGTTATTTCAACGCACACTCACTGGTCCATCAACCAAATGGTTTGTGGACGAAAAATCAGGGTCCCATGTGACTTTTGAATCATTGGCCAAAGAATTTTTGGACTTATTTCAACTACCAGTTTGTCATGACACTTGTATAGAACTTTTCTCTCAGTGAAAACAAACCTCATATATGCATATTTCCGACCACATCCACGAATGGCATCAGCGACGTAGTTTATGAAAAGCAGAAACCACCAAAGAACAATGTCTCTATTGGTTCCTCAAATCATTCGTCTCTATCCTTGCCAAAGATGTGGCATACACCTTCCCCCAATACGAAGAGGAATCCATCAGCAAGGCTCAATAGTACGACCTCATTTATGCTCAATCAAGTTACTTATACACAGTAATACCTGACGCACTGAGGCTTGTACCATTCGGCCAGGACAAGGCTGGGATGTCCCATGCAGCAGGTGGATTGATTGGTACCACAACACACCACAATCCATACATCCAACCACCACCTATGTACGGTACACCCTAATATTCGTCGATATATGGAGGGTCGTCTTATTACCCTCCTCCCATTTACCAACAACCATACCCTGTTTCTCTCCCTCCACCCATGAGTGGGCTCTTTCCTACACCATCATGTGCTTGACATCTCAACCAAGTTCAGGTACCCCCTCTACCTCAGATTATAACCTGGGCACTAGTGAAAGTGCTATGCGTTACGATGCACCTTACGGATCATTGCCAAAAAATAATCTGTCTTTTCCATTTCATGGTCCTCCACAGCCAATTTCTCCTCCACAAGGACAACCACACTCCGGTGTTAATTTTTTTCAGTGCTCTCCCATTCAAAAATTTCAAATTTTTGAACAGTTGAATACGACCAATCCATCCCATCAGCTGAATAATGCCAAAAAGAAAGGAAAAAAATGAAACAATAATAGCTCAGGACTAGGGAGGAATAACACCCAACAAAACCAACTTGCTAGGGGCAACCAGAATGAGGGTAACAAGAACCCCCAAGGGGACAATAAAAAAAAATGTAAAGGAAGGAACAACAACAAAAACCTTCTGATGAAATTCCCTTGATCTTTTTGCAGTGAGCATGGTCATTATACTCACCATTTCCCCCAAATTGTTGTCTTCAAACAGATGAAAGACTCCATGAACGCACCCCGTCCTCCAACGCTACCTATGGCTCAGCAGGCCCCACAACAATATTTGAAACAACCACCCCCGATCGTGTTGCAAAACCCTATTCCACACCAAGGCATGATGAATACCCAACATGAGGTACATAGTGCCCCACCACAAATGGGACAGTATTAAAACCCTGGAAATCCAGCCAATCACAATATCCTCCTCACTAGTGAAGAAGAAATTATTCTACAAACGTGCAGTCATCAGTACAACATGCCCCTTTAATCTACTCCCACCACCTCGGAAGCATCTCCAGCTACAATCGGATAACCCTTGATGATTCCACGCCCTAACATTGAACCCTCCATTTGTATCCCATTACGATGAAATGTCAACAACCCTTGGGATAGGGCGGCCCATAATTACAGTCTGGTCGATGACTTGGCACAGTCCCCTACATCCATGTTGGTATTGGAGGTTCTTCAAACCTTTCCAAATAAACAGAAATCCTTACTTTTCTCCTTAGGGGCAGTCGACCCAACTGATACTATACTCATCACATTTGATCTAGATTGTGGGGAACCTCGTCTCCCTATTTTGGTATATTTTCAGATACCAGTTAAGATTCAGAACATCATGGATCATCAGTGTATCATTAATTAAGGTGCATCCACATGCATCATGTCCAAAATTTTATGGCAGAAACTTGGCTCCCCAGAGCTAGTACCATCTGCCATTACTTTGAGATCTTATGATGGTCGACCATATTCCCCTGAAGGGCTCTTTCAAAATGTCCTCGTTGAACTTAGGGGAAAGACCATCCTTATCAACATTGAGGTTATGGAAGCCCCACTTGATTATAACATCTTGTTTGGACGTAGATACATGTACGCTATGAAAGTAGTAGCCTCTTTTGTGTTTCAAACGATGATGTTCCCCCACAATGGGAAAATCATCACCATCGACCAAGTTTCACATTACAAGCCTAACCACTCCTCTAACATCGATAACATATTACCTATTGTCCTCACTAGCTCCGACACATATCCCCTCGTGGATATGGCCCCCAGAATTTTCTAATATCCATCTTTGTTGGGGGCATACCATTGAGCACTACCGCTTATTCACCCCTCAGCACAAGTGTGTGTCATATATTCTAATGAAACTGAAACTAGAGGTACCATTCCTCCCAGTAAGGTTTCTCCACCTCTCGAAGTCCCACCAATTGAATAAATTCTACCTCAGGAATTCCCTGAGAACCCTATGACACCACTTATCCCCAATTTCACCCTCCCCCAAGGGAAAATCCCAGTTTGGGAAACCATCCCCCAATCCATTACTCAGATCCCCTTCTTCTACCCTCCATCGGGCATCCAATATTTTCAGGTATCCACAATGCTTACCCTTCCCAATATGGTGCTCTCCATTCTAGTATGGTATCTACACCCACCCGCGATGGTTCCTCAACCATCACTCCCTCCCCAAACAGAGGGAATCCCGATGCATATTCCAGTACTAACTCCGACCACACCACCTCACCCCCATCGACTAACACCACTGCTATAGATGGGGGAAGATGGAAGAAGAAAGAGCCCACCCCTCCACTTCCTCCCCAAGTCCAACCTCCTTGCACACTATGCAAAAGAGAGGGAAACCCCACTAATAGATGTCCTTCTCTTCCCGAGTTACACAATATGATCCAAATCCCCCGAGAAACCACATCGCTCGTCGCTTCCCCAAGCCCACCTAGTACTACCACAACTTCCCCTATTGTAGGTAGTAAAGGGTTGTGAACCAAATTCACGTGTGCCATTTGCTCAGAGTATGGACACTACACTCATCATTTCCCTGCTCTACCTTAGTTTTGACAGACGCTAATGATAGTACACCAAATATTTCAGCAAGACCCCTCTCAACCCACGTCGTCGGGTACCCACGTCAACAACATCCATTATGGTGCAACCTCAGTCACTGAACGGATGAGGTGCCCTTTCTCTCTTTGTGACCCACTTGATAATTTCACATACCAATGTGCTTTGTTCATTGAATAGAGGCGTCGTCAAATGACCCTTATTCAAAATCATCCAACCACCTCACCTCCTATCTTACAAGTGATTCCACCTATTCCTTATCCAAATATTTTTCACATCACCTCCCCTCAACCAGAGTCACTTCCCACCCCTCCATGGTTCATGGATATACTGTCTGAGGATTTTCCCCCAAATCCTCCCAATTCCCTGGTTCATTTCCTCCAGGAAATCTTACCCCCGACCACAGTTTACAACCCACAGTGTCTAGATATTTGGTTTATGTTAAGCATGCCATCAGACCATAGTTGTGATCCGCCCTCTACGTCTTCACCATATAAAGACAATCACATGGAGACAGTCACCAATGTTACTTCCCCGGATCCCCTATATTCTCACATTTTCCAATGCGATGAAGATATCCTGGAGGAACTAACTACTCCCGATTTCCCATGGAATGTGCTCCATCATAGAGAATTTTTTCTCTCACAGGAAGCCTTTGAACCACCTAGCCAAGCCTCCATATATGCAATCGAAACCAAGGATTTTATTCCATCAGGGCATATAGATTGGTTCAATAACCCTATCCTTGCCCCCTATGCTTTTGAAGAATCCAACATGGCCAACATTTTATCCACTGTCAAAATTGACATTTCCATCAAACTAGGAATCGTAGAGTAAATCACCATTGGCGCCACATGCCCCCCTGAGGAACTCACAAATTACAAAGATCTCTTTTAGGAATACCGGGATATTTTTTCCTGGTCATATACGAAGATGCCCGGCCTCGAACCTTTTATAGTCGAACATCACATCGACACATGGCCAAATGTCACCCCAGTACATCAAAAGCAACACCCACTGCACCCATCCAAAGCCACGACTATCAAAGTCGAAACTGACAAGTTACATGGTGTCAGGTTCATATACCCCATCGCATACACATCATGGGTCTCCAACCCCGTCCTCGTTAAAAAAAAACGGGGCACTATTTGCGTCTGCAACGACTTTCACAATCTCAATCATGCTTGTCCCAAAGACAACTTCCCATTCCCTTTCATCGACCAAACTATCGATGATTGTGCCAACCATGAGGCCTTGTCCTTCATGGATGGGTTCTCCAGCTACAACCAAATCCAAATCCATCTAGCAGATCAGTACAAAATCGCATTTACCACGTCGTGGGGTACTTTTACTTATCATATCATGCCTTTTGGACTAAAAAAAGCTAGTGCTACATTCAAACAAGCCATGACTTATGTTTTCCATGATCTTTCTAGAATCATCCTCACTTACTTGGATGACCTCACTGCTCGATCCAAGAAATGAGCTCAACATCTAGATGACTTACTAGTTTTCTTTCAACGATGTCGCCAGTACAATATCCGCTTGAACCCCTTCAAGTGTGTATTTTGAGTCACTATCGGATGCCTCCTTAGGTTCATCATCTCCCAACACGGTATCACAGTGGACCCCCTCAAGGTCCAATCTATCACAAAAATTCCACCACCTAGGAATTTGTGCCAACTATAGAGGCTACAAGGCAAAGCCAACTTTTTATGCCGCTTTGTCCCAAATTACGCCACTCATGCCCATGGTTTCCTTCACTTACTGCGTCATGATATCCCATTTCGATGGGATGAACATTCCCAAACCACTTTTTATGATTTAAAAGTGACACTATCCAATGCCCCTTTGATTAGTCCTCCTGAATATGATCGTGATTACATCCTCTACTTGTCATCCTCAACCGTCTCAGTAGCAGGAGTGCTCATTCAACTAGGGGATGATGGCCGCAAGGATCCTATTTACTACATCAGTAAAAACATTTCAGGACCACCCCTAAAATACAATCGTGAGGAGAAAATCACCCTCGCAGTACAAAAACTGCCTCATTATATCTTGCTTCGCATTACGAAACTCATGGAAGATTCCAACCCCATGCAGTACTTGGTTAGTCAATGACAGATTAATGGAAAATTTGCCTGATGGATCATCATCCTTCAGGAATACGACCTAGAGTTTTCAACTCCCAAAAGCAAGAAATCACTTGTTTCCACCGAACTCATCATGACATTTCCCTCAGATGCTACAGGATCACCCGTCAATACATATTTCCCCGACGAACACCTCTTCTACATCCCATCAGATGACCCTTGGTATGGTGACCTTCTCATCTACCTTCAGAAACAAAAGTTTGTGTCTCATATATCTCGATATGATCATTGGCACCTTTGCCATCAGACCCCTCGGTACCTCCTCATCGGTAGCATTATGTACTAATGTGGGGTCGACACAATACTCTGTCGATGTTTGACCATTGTTGAAGCAGATAAAGTCCTGAACAATTGCTAGAGTGGCACTTGCAGTGGCCACCTCTCAAGGATTTCCACTGCCTAGAAAATCATTCGAGAAGGATACTTTTGGACCACATTGTTTGATGACTGCATCCATGTTGTCAAGCAATGGGACAAATTCCAGCTTTATGCAAATTAAGCATGAGCGCCTCCTTCTCTTCTACACCTAGTCATCACTGTTGGCCCCTTCTACAAATGGGGCATAGACTTCATGACTTGAAATCCTCCATATAGAAATGGACATAAGTATATCGTCGTGGTAGTATATTACTTTACCAAATGGGTCGAAACCATGCCTACCTTTAACAATACCACTAACATAGCAACGTGTTTTTTCTTCAACCACGTCATTACCCATTTTGGATTTCCACTACAGTTAGTCTCTAATCACCGTAAGCACTTTCAGAATGAGATCTTCGTTGAAATATCCTCAAGGTTAGGATTCTCCCATGAGTTTGCCTCCCCATATTGCCCTCATTCCAACGAAAAAGTTGAGGTTGTTAACAAAGTCCTCAAGACCATGTTGCAACGCATGATTAACAAACATAATACCAATTGGAATCATATGTTGTTTTAAACATTATGGGCCTATTGCACAGTAGTCAAAACTGCCACCAAATTTACATCGTTTCATCTCATCCATGGGATTGAATCCACCCTCCTCATCGAGTGCGAAATTCCCACGTTGCGCATCGCCATCGAGATATTACCTAACACTTCTCCAATGGAGCAGCAATTTCTGAACTTAGAGTCATTGGATGAAGATCATCGGTCTTCCTTATAGAACAATGAGGCAACTAAGAAATGGTCCAAATCCACCTTTGATCTCCATGTCGACCTTCGCTCTTTTAACAAAGGAGATCTCATCCTAGCCTATGATATCGCTCACGATACCCTCGGTCATGGGAAATTCAAGTCATTATGGCATGGACCCTACATCGTCCAACACTGACTCACTAAAGGTGCATACATCCTGGCCTCTCCAGAAGGCTATCCTCTCAAATACTCCGTCAATGGGTTGTACTTAAAGAAATTTTACGCCTAAGCATAGTCAATATACACTTGGATTTTTCTTCGTACACATTTGTAGAGTTTTTAGTCTTCTTTTTTTGCCTCCTCTCCTCATTTCTGAGCCACCATTTGTGTTATTGACATATGTCTCCTCCATCATCCTACCACATGGGTTACACTAACGGAGATAGCCACTGGACATAGAATCTCACTTCAGCCGCTTGGGCCCTCTACACCCCTCACATGAATTGCTCCACTCCAGTGGAATATGTTTGGGCTCAGAAACCAACAATCAAGAATAATACACATCTCTCATTGTCCTCCTCGCTGAGGATAGTCATTGCCACATTCATCACATTAGCATCTTATTAGATTCCCAACTTGTCATCTTGCAGCTCAACAACGTATATTGTGTCTGTGATCTGTGCCTCTTTCGCAAATACCGACAAGTTAGACTCTTATCTTGACATTTTGATTCAATGAAATTTACACATATTCCACGAAAATTTAATAAAATAGTAGATAACATGGATAACCTAGTGTTAGATTGGCATTCATCACATCAATACATCATTACACATACATAACTCATCAAACATTTCTCACATCATATAGATCCTGCATCATAAAACATCACGGAGATCCCAAACATGTATATCCATATATATATATATATATCAATGTGTCATAAATGTTTACAAAATAGTACAACATGTACATCACCCATAAGAAAGTGGCCCCCCCTCACCCCTATAGGTATGAACTGGGTGTCACACTACCCTATAAAAAATGGGCTTGCATACCTCTATCAATACAAAAATATACAAAATAGCACTCATGGTTCCCCTATAGCTTTGTCACCAGGTCCTCTATGAGCAGAAGGTGTCCCACTAGTTGGGGGTCCTCCAAGTCCATGGGGAAGTCGACTAGTCATCATTGCCCCTGCTACAGCTACACGGTGGATCACGGTCCAACACTCTGCTGGAATGCCCACACACTGATCCAGGACTCTCTCATCCTGGATATGCAACCACATGCCCTTTGACACACCCTGCAATACCACCTCCAACCGGCGTCATAAATCATCCATCCCCCTGTCGACCTCTACCTGAGGAGCATGCAATGGCCCTGCACCTGAATCATCAAACCTGTGCCTCTGACCATCTCTCACCTCATCTTCTAGCCTCGCACCAGCCTCTTCCCTCTGGCGTCGCTCTCCCACCCGCGGCTCTGCCCGCAAAGGTCTCACCGGCCCCTGGCTAACTAACTCTCCAACTACCTTTGCCTCTTAACCTTGAGGCTCCACATCTACAAAAACACAAATAAAAATAAAATCAACATCCATACATATAAACATATGATACACTATCAAAATCACAAAACACAAGAACACCAACATACCTCTCTGGTCTCAATCCTCTCCAGGAGGAAAAACCATATCAGGGTCATGCTGGAAGTCCATCCCACCATATGGGAACCACAATATGATATGCAACATATGGCGCCACACACACGCAAATGTGGTCGTAAAATAGTTACTACCCTCTCCCCATCCATGTCGTACCAAAATTGAAGCCCACCACATGAGTCGTGGCTCCCGTGGCCCTGCAGCTGGCAACAACACTCTAGGAAGTAACATGGACACCCTCTCCAGAAACCACGCCACCAAGATAGATCCAAAGGCAAAATTACTGGAGTCTCTGGTCTCACACCAGTGAATATTCCCCATCATATTGGCATGCAACATCAAGCCCCAGGCAAAAAAATCTCCATCCAATACTCTCTGCATAATCCTCAGTTGACCACCATTGATCTGTTGAGTAGCTAAGGATCCACAGATCCTCACAATCATCACTTCGATGCACTGATGCAAGAGCACATCCATCACCTCAATCTGGACAACCGAACCCAACATCAGTTTCGGCCCTGAGATATAATCACACACCATGTCTATCAATCTAACATCCTGTGGCAGCTGGGGGTCAGCCGGCAGG
This sequence comes from Picea sitchensis, assembly GCA_010110895.2. NCBI lineage: Eukaryota > Viridiplantae > Streptophyta > Pinopsida > Pinales > Pinaceae > Picea > Picea sitchensis. Next base: position 41,937 of record SNQJ01S0106611.1, on the reverse strand, counting down.
GCCATTCCCCGAAAGGGGAGCCCCGTCAAGAAGTACACATCCTCAACAGCTGAGAATGTCAACTGTTGATCCCGCACAATAACACACTATATTTCAGTGCTCCACATCGGCAATAGATACTGAATCAGGTACTCCTATGACCATATCAGTGGGCAATCGAAGAACTTGAGCAACCCACAGGCTACTAAGAGTCTCTCAATTCTCAACTCCTCTCCCATTGCCTCCCGGAGGTGCTCCCATTCTCCCTCCCTCCAGTGATATGGCATGATGAACTGATCACCTTCATTCACACAAGAAACCCTTGGTCAACACTCATCATATATCAAATACCAAAAAAATCAAAATTTCAAAAAAACCCACATCTTTTCCTCAAGTGCGCGGATGTCACCCCCATAGGCACGCACATATGCGCGCCTTTTTTTCACACAACTATGAATCAATGCACAGTTGTAGGATAAATAAATGCACATCAATGCGCAACTATCACACCCATAGCTACGCACTCATTCACATCTATTCTCTACATAGTTGTGCACTTATGCACAATTGTCTGCTAAACAACAACGCACAGTGTGCAACTGTATTTTGAACAGGCAGGCATCACATGTGCACCTATTTTTCCCAACCATGTGCCCCCATGAGAGACTATATTCATAAAAATTGCACATCATGTGCAGGAGAGGTAATTATACCCGCACATCTCAGGATGGGTATCCTTCCTTATCCCACACATTATGGGGCCGACCCCTACCAAAAACCCTAGTACGACCATCCGTACGAACCTACCCAAAACATAGAACCTATCTACTATGCAGGACGATGGGACCTCTAACTTGGCTCTCACAACTCCTGGCTCAGTCAGATCTAACTCCCATAATCTCCAAATCTCCTATAAATCCTCTCGTCAACTGACTATGGCAGCAGGTACAAATAAGGTGGCATTATGGGCCCACAAACATATATCATCCCTTTTGCCAAACTTCCACACTCAGTTACAAGATCTCAGATTCTTTGTTTTTCGATCTATCTTCTGCCATGGGATCAAGGTCCCATTGCCTACACAGTCACTTTCCCTGGGTAACCCTCTGCACTCGTCCCCGAGGGAACCTTTTTCTCACATCACGTCCAGGTACACATGCTCATGTTCACAATTATCAAATAATTGTTATATGTTCTTTATATTCAGATATTGTTCACGTTGAGTATTCAGTTTTAACATGTGTAGGTACTTGGTCATTACATATCAACGCAACCCCTTCAGGTATATGATTGACACTAGCATGTAATAATTCCCTTTGAATACCAATTGCATCTCCCAGTGACACCCTCCGAGATTCACCTTTAGGGTCCCTACGTCCGGATTTTCAGTACCGTCACCTCCACTGCAGTTTGGTACTGTCATCTGGTAGCACTCTCCCCCACATCAGTTGTCCCATTCATAGTCCCCTTTGGCACTTTTACACTCATGCTTCTCTCACTCCCAAGGGATGGGATTCTCGATAGCCTTACACATTTATAAGAATCAACCACATACTCCTTCTACTCATTTTTCTATCTTTCCCAATGGAATCCCTAGTTATCTAATCATGGTTTTATATTGACTGTACCTTTGCGGTATCTTTAACCCTCCATTACACCCATAATCAATTTTCTCATCTGCATATTTCCATCCATTTCATTTACCTCATATAGAAACCCACCCATGGGGCCCCCACCCTCCACTAGTTCTCCACACAACTTGCACCCTCACATGCCCAACCATATTGCACTGGGGCACCCATTTCTGTATCTATACACTCATCCCAATTTATTCTTTATTCATTTGGTAATTGTAAAAAATCATTTGTTTCCAGCATTTACTTAGCTTTTTGTTGTCATCCTTGACGACCTTATTTTTCTAGCAAAGAAACCCATGTCGCCCTTGGTTGAGTCATTCACTATCCTCTATTCATGTTGACATCGTCCATAAACCCCGAGTATCCCACAATCCATGTACCCCTGATCTTTGAGTTTGTCCACTTTGTCACACCTATGGCATAATTTAACCCCATCTCTAGTCATCCCCCTGATGCTAGATACAGTTTCACGGTTGTTTCCAATCACCCTTCAAACATACCCCCAACCAAGGGTAGTTTTGAGTCTCACAACTTCTTTCTTTCGTTCATGTTCCTTATTAGTTCATGATCTTATCCAGTGGATTTCATGAAGTCTTTTTTCTTATTGGAGTTGCATCTCCCTTTCTGTCGATATCAACATAGTTTCCAGAAGGGCGATAGTATCTTGACTCTCATTACCTTTACAATGAAGATTTTTGGATGACACAGAGAGAATCATCATTGCTCTATACCATCGTTGAACCCCATAACATTCGACTTCAACACAATCTCATGTTACGGTGGGTCTTACTATGCAACTATTGCAATTGTTTAATACTATCCGAAGACCTATGAATTTTTTAGGCCATCGATGCCTACGAGTCATCGACACTCCTTACAGACATCCTTCCATATTTTCAAAGTATGTTCACCATAATAATTGTCATCTGTCATTATCAAACCACCCCGGAGGGCACTGCAATTATCTACATCAGTATACAACTTCTGTTATTGTCTTACATTTTTTTAGTTACATGACACGAGCATGGGCCATGCCCACCTCATTTGTATATAGATTTTATTTTCCCTCCCTAGAGACATATTTGGATCTCATTGTTTCCCCTCTCCCTCTGACAGGATCGCTCTTTCAGTTCTTATCAACACTCTTCCTTACAATGGTACTCTCAGTAGAAGAAACATTGATGTATTTCGGCTATACGTATGCTCCTAACCTTACACATTAGGGCACATCTGTTACCACTGAAATTTCATGCACAACATTGCATGAAAATGGTTACAGGAATAGAGCATCTCCAAACACCTATTAGTTCACCTGCAACACTAAAAATTCATTTCCAAGGGGCAAAAACTATACAATTGGTCAAAAAATTGACATGCGTTGAAACACTAAAGGAAGCGCGTGCACAGTGCATGGGCCAAAGAATCGCGTAGATCACACAATGTGCCATATGCACGACTGTGTATGATAAAAGTTGACCACTCCTATGAATGACACATTTATGGTTCTTGTTGCCCCCTCACCCACTTCTGGATCAACTCCCAACTTGATTTGACCCTCAAATCCAAGATGAATCCGAATGGGGGGCTGGTCAAAAACCTAAGGGTGCCCTAAAGGGCCCCTTGTCCACACTAAGAACCGGTTGGATATTTCCTCAAAGACATGTTATAAATGGAGGCCATGGGTTCACTAAGAATTTAAGAATCTCATAGTATTGTTATGCTGCCTCAACCCTCCTTTAAGGAACCTCTTTTCTTCTTGGATCATTCTAGCAACATTCCAATAAGCTATTCTCCTCACCTCTTGAGGGAATAGGCTTGGATTTCTTCACCATTTGATTTCTAGTTTATCATTGTAATAAGATCTCTCAAATAGGGGACTCAAGAGCCCTCCCAAGGAGGAAGAGGGGACCCATAAGTCCTCCTTTCTCTATGGTTTTTTTCCAACTAATATAGTTATCCATTGGTGGCATAATCTTGGGCATTTGGTTGATTGGTTTTGATTCAAAGTTTCTTATGCATTTTAGTTTTATTTCCTTAGTTATTTCTTTAGTTGTTTTTAGTTTCTTTGCTTGTTTATTTCATGTGCTTGGATTGTTTAATTCATACACTAACCTCTGTCTTGTCTAGCAGGCCCAACTAGACTTGTAAGTTCCCTTATTTTTCTCACCCAAGTGACAAAACGAACACAAAACCAAGAAACCACGGTATAATTGATGCACAGGTGAACACTCATAAGTCAGGTCCACCATATGGGTAGGGTAACAAAGCCTGAAACCTTGAAAGAACCTCCTCTCACAAAGGTAAGGGTACTAGCAAGATCCCCATATACGAATTGATCCTCATAAATTTATCTAACGCTAAGAAGGTATTCACGGGATATCCCTTCAACCAACCTCACATGACCTCGTGCTTAAATCCAGTGTAAGAGGAGCCTCCTGATATTACCAATTATACAATGGATTTCTCCACTCCCATAGTCAGACACATATGTTGATTTAATAGCCTTTGAGAAGTTTACTCACAAAATCTTATTCCAAGAATCTAAATCCTAAGCTAGTTTGTGCACCCTAGAAAAATAAAATCGTTACTAATCAATTTTAAATTATAGCATTACTTTTAGTGGCCTTGCTTACTCAAAAAGGTGTGGTCGTGAAACTATTGATGTTAGTACTCAACAAGTAAAATAAATGAATATGAATACAATGCAAAGTCCTAACTTCAATTCCAAATAAATGATATTCTTTTCAAAATGTAATTCTCAATTCAGTTATGAAATTCTAAATAAAATGCAATCCTTCTTTACAAGTATTAAGATAAATGACCAAGACTCAAGAGATCAGAATGCCAACAATGTAAAATGCCTAAAGTTTTTGTATTTTCAATATAAGAGAATGAAATTGCAAGGAATGAACAACAACTTGATATAAAAACTCTACTGTGTATAAACAGAGACAAACCAATTAGGATATCAAGAAGAAAAACACCTAGCCCAAGATGCAAGGACAATCAAATGAAAAGGATGATGAGAAAGTCACCGCCCAAAAATTCAACCAAAGAAAGGTTTCCTGTCATTCCACGGACATTTAATAGTCATAACTGACATCCAAGAAGACTCAACAATCATCAAAACCTACCCAACAACCATCAAACCTAGCAACCAAGCAAGAAAGGGTGATGTATGTGACTTTTCAAGGGAAAAACACGTATATACGCCTTTTGCAGAAGGACAACACGCGTATGTATGCAACTGTCAGGAAAATACCGTGTATATGTGTCAAAACATAGCCAGACTAAGGAGAAGGATAAGAAACTCAGAGTTAGAGTGAAAAGAGGTTTTCAAGCAATCATATGACAATAAAATCAATATAAACGAGAGAAATATAAAGATAAAAACACTCCAAACCCCGAAAAAAAAAGATTTTATCCCTAGTATGGTTGCCAATTCTATTATGAGGAAAATCTCTCTATGGCTAGGGGTAAACCACAACAGACGGAAATGACTAAAAAAATCAAATCTAATCTCAAGTATTCTATATAAACAAATATGCTTGCAAGACAAGATAAAAGGCCTACCTCATCCAAACATTCGATGAAGTCCATCGTTGAGCACTTGACTCAAAGAAATACACCTGCAACTAGTCCTCAACAAACAAGAAATGAAAGAATATGGTGATAATATATAATGTTATCACATTCAATAGCATAATACATCAACATTCATAACAAACACTCCCATGGAATAAAAATTCAAATATTTTCAAGATATTAATTGGACGAGAAAAGAGTATTTCTATTAAAATGTAATCATCATAAGCGAATAAATTACAAACTTCTGTGTCGGCACGGTTCAAAACCGAGAAACTAAGTTCCTTCTACATGGGCCTCCACCACTTCAATCCTCCACCAAAGGCAAGCTCATATAAGAGAGACAGTGAGGTTCTCAATCATGTAGGGAAGAGCTTGGGGGTTGAACAATGTGTTCATACTTAAAAGCACAAAGGGATGCAGACTCAATATGAAGTGAATAATTTCTCCATAGTAACTTTGCTCTCAAATTTGAATTCTTATTATCTTTTCCATAGCTCGTATTTGGCCTATTTGTATCCTTCAAGTGGATCTGAAGGGTCGAGTCGAAACATTTCTAGTATGTGGAAGGTCAATAATTATGGATCTCATGATGTGACATGGAAACCCGAAACCGTTTTTTAATTTTGGGCACAAATCTCTATGTATGTAGGCTTTAGTGGTGCAACTTGCATATATGCATGTTGTACTATAGGTAGGGCGCGTATATGTGGAAAAATAATGTTTTTATCTCTAGGGTTTTCAAAAAGGAACTTCAAGTCTGCATAGGGAAATGGAAAAAGGCCCTTTGTGCATGTTTGCATAGGGTGAGGAAAATATTTTTATAACTCTCTCTCTCTCTCTCTCTCCTACATCTACAATCTATCTCCCAACTCTCTCTCTCTACCCCCCTCTTGGTCTCCCTCTCCCTCCCTCTCACACTCTTAAATATTCCCTCTCTCTCCACCTCCCTCGCACTATCTCTCCTCTCTCTCTCTCTTCTACATATTCCCCCTTCTCCTTCTCACTTTGTATCCACCTCCCTCTCTATCTTCCACTCTTCCCCCTTTCTCTATTTACCTATTTACCCCCATTCTATCTCTCTCCCCCCTCTTTTCACTCTCTCTCTATCTCCCTCTTGGTATCCCTCTCCTTCCCTCTCACAATCTCAAACACTCTCTCTCTAACCCCCTTCTCTCTTTACCTATTTCTACCCACCTTTCCTCTCTCTCTCCCTCGTACTTCTCAGAATATCTCTCTCTCCTCACCCCACTTGTCTCCATCTCCCTCCCTCTCACACTCTCAAATACTCCCTTTCTACCCCCCATCTATATATTTATCTCTCTCCCTCCCACACTCTCACACTCTCACTCTACCACCCATCCTTCTCCCTCTCTCTCTATCCTTCCCTCCCTCTATATCTCCTCTATCTCTCTCTCTCCTAC
>SNQJ01S0106611.1:14788-33916 GCA_010110895.2 Picea sitchensis | reverse complement strand
GATTGCAATACTCCCATTTGGAAATTTAAAACACACAGTCACAAAAACTATCAACTCAACCTAAAATGTTGTAGGAAGGCCACACATACCAACACATCACACACGAAGCATCGCTTTGATTTAATCAATTATAAAATAGTGTTGGGTTAAAAAATCAATAATTACAATGTAAAAGACAATGAATGTGTATTCAATCCCATTTCTCCAATCAACCAAGTAACCATGCTAAGCTATCGATTCGACTGTAATAATACCCAATGTAGTGGCTAAATTCCAATAATCAAAACCACAGTAACATAATCAACAGAGATGATCCAACAATCAAACACCGTCATCGATACACCACTAACTCATAACAATCAACTATATACCCGAGAGGATATAACGGGCTCAATTTATCAAAACCCTGACTTTGAGTAATCAAGGGTTCACTCTGTGGACCAACACAAGGGAACTGGAGTCGACCCCCAATAGTGGGTGAGAACCTTTGAGACCATACAGAGGACACACAGGGTATACCACCAACAACTTCGCAGAGAGGGTGACAACTCATGATATAGGAGAGACTATGAATAGAGGAGAAAAGGCTTCATTTTGGTCTGTAATAACATTGAGAACACGCAGGGTATAACCCTCGTGGTTTTCCTAATCAACCGAAAGAATGCTAAGATAAAACAGAATCCAGAAATATCAATAAACCTTAAGCAAGCCCCTTGGCATAATAGCCCTCATAACCCACTACGCAAACATCAGTAGCATGAACGAACCCATACCCAGGTGAAATGATATGTAGTGACACAATGTGGTTCAAACCCAGAAACCCCATAATCAGAAAAATGACTGGGTATGGTGACAAGAAAAGTGTGGAGACAACCATCCAATCTGAAACCCTTCAACCAAAACCAATAAGGACAACATAGAGCCTTCATGGTTTCTAGCACTCAGAATGATAAATGAAACCGTGACCTCAACCACACAAACCAATCATTCCAGAGAAATATCACAGTCTTAAGAAAAGAAYAGACCCATACATCACCGAGCCAATATCTATTTCATAACCGGAATTGGTTCATGGATGGAAAAAAAGACATACATGTAACCAAAAGCCTTAAAAATGTGATCTTGGTCTAGCGGTTCTTCTCTTTCCTAAATATCGGAGCTTAACCACAACAAAACACAATTGAACAATAGTTAAACTAGGGTGACGACCAGTGAAAGGGGTATGGAGTGACGTGCAGTAAATTCATGTCGCCTCCATCCTCCATTCATTCAATTCCTTCATACACGCCAACTAACCTTCCATTAGTCCACTTAATTAATCTATGCATTGAATTCAACATCCATCACTTGTCAAATGCAAAACCCATATCACCCTTAACCATTTCCAACTTTACCATAACACATATCCACCATGTTTTCATATAACTCAATAAATCATATAGCCACTAACTTTATTAGCTAGGGATAACAATAATCCCTTTAAATTCATTTTCATATAATGTATCATAGAATGGCATAGTGTAGGACAACCTTTTTCCCATTGGATTTGTTCCATATTTATTTTATCTTTTATCATGACTAAAATGTGTTTTGTGCAGGTGCAACATGTAACATATCATGGCACTAATAGCAATGTGATAACAATGGATACAAGCCATTCACACAATATGGAATTTAAAGTCTAGAGAAATTATAAACAACAAATAATAGACATTATCCATTTCAATAAAACCAAGATTTCATCAATCATATAGAACCCTATAAGCAGTGTCGAACAACAACATAAAAATGAAATAAGAATAAGATCTGATCTCCCAATATACAAGGGGGTCCCACCAACTAGTATTATATATCTCGTTCGCTTATAATAGTAGGCTTTAGCAATACTTTGCGAGAAAAATCTTCGTTGCGATTTTTATCATCAACAAACTCGTGACTCCATAGGGAAATTTGTTTTCAACAGATTTAGAACTCACAACTCATGGTTTCGCAGACTAAGAAAAACATGTCAAGAAGATATAACCAGGAATATTATGCAATAGGGGGAAGTGAGTGGATTTAATGGAAAAATGACTGGGAATTTGGGAATAACTCATGAAAAATGTTAAGTATGAGGGGGTTTACCACTGTGTGCACAATCGTTCAACCAGAATCTGCTTTTTTATTTCAAGGATAAAAATTATGGACTTGCTCTTTTAAATTCTCAAATGGACGGAGAAATGGAAAGCAGAAGTGGGAGATAACCAATTTCCTTGAAAGACAACAGTGAGGGTATATAGAAAATTCAAGTGCTTTCAGGGGAACATCCTAGCGACTATGTAAGATTGATTGTTATTGACTAAAAATATATTGCAGGAGTGTCACTTTGGAAACAATGATCCAACATCTTATTCTTGACCAGAATCAACTTAAAGATGAAAAAGAAATAAAAATCATAACAGAACTAAAATTGCGGAATTTAAAACATTAGAAATAAAATGACAGAAAAGTAAAGGCAGTATGAAATTGTCAAAATCGAAAAGCAGAAATCAAACTACTGTAATGCCAAAATGAAAAATAGTGATAGAAAAGAAAGCAGAGCTAGACTATTAATATACAAAAAACCCAAACAACATTAGAAATTTTCAAGTTGGTTCCAAGTAATATTTCAAGTGGGAATCGTTAGTGTTGTAGGATAATAATCTCTCCCGTAATTGTTTTAGAATGTAAGAGTTAGTACTCGGGAAAAAGGTGATCTTGAGAGGATCCAGCCATAACACTTGAAACTCTGATGTAACTAACATCCCTTTAACGTATATAATTAGATCATCAAGATAGATATGAATATTGATCAATTCATCAAGAGTTATTTGTATAGGTATTTTAAAAGTGGTACTTGCATCAGAAAACATACGTTCATAAGTCATGGTACACCAATCAGTGATAAGGGTGGTTTTGTAAGCATCTTCCCCTTTTACCTTGATTTGATTGTAACTGAAAAGGACATTAAGTAAGGGAATCATCTATGACCCTGCGACCTTCTGCAAAATCATTTCTATGTTAGGGAGAGGAGAAAATCCTTTCATAATAGCCCGCTTAACCATGTGTAAATCAATGAAAAACCTTATATGTTCAGTGGATTTCCATAAATGGAACAAATTTGAAACCCATTCAGAACACTTGACTGGAAGGATGATACCAACCTTCAAGATTTTTCCCAATCCTTTTTGAATAATTTCTTTTGGTGCAGGGTTGATAGGTCTTTGTTTTTTCCTAACTGGTTTTATGCCTTCCTTGATGAGGATGGAATGTTGTATAAGACCAGGATCAAAACCACAAATATCCTCATAAGACCAAGAAAAAACATCTTTAAATTCACCAAGTAGCTTGGAAAACTTCATTTCATCTTCATCAGAACATTGGGCACCTATTTTATCATTCTTTGGAGCCTCGAGTGTCCCAATGTTCAAGGAGATGGTTTCACCCACCTTCCTTTCCAAATCCACTTCTTTTTGTTTTTCTTTATTTCCTGCATCACTCAATGAAAACGAACTCTCAAGAGGAGTCAGGCCCTTAGGAATATTTTCATATTTCATGGATATACTTTCCTTGGGCTTAAGAGGTTCATTTTGAATCAAAGAAGAAATTTTCTCATCGTTAGGGAAAACCTGTACATAATCTATATTGTCAGGGATATGCGGATGCTTAGAGATTGAAAATTACAATTAGGTATGTGAGGAAAAAGTTGTCGATTAGGATAAATTGCAAAGACAACTAACTGATCAATCATTGAATTCAATTCCCTCTTAAAATGAGTGATGTTTAAAGATAATAGGTTCAAGATAAGCGCCCAAACAGTTTGGTTATATCGTTTCATCAACTTGTTTCTAGGAGAGTATATCTTATGTACAATGTTCACAAAAAACTCAGAATCTCCAAAAACTAAAAGGTGACCACAACCAAGATTMTAGGTGTTTTCAATGCCTAATAATAAATCTTCGAAATCAATGATATTGTTCGTACAAGCAAACTCCAACCTGTAAGACAAGTTATCAATTTTCCCTACAGGTGAAATCAAGATAATTCCARCTCCATTACCTTCATCAGAGCATGAACCATCAAAGTGCATATGCCACATATCATCATCTAAATTGATTTGTTCCAAGGGAATTCTATCATCCTCAACAAAGATGGAATACACTCCTAGGTCCTCTTCTATGTAGTTTACATTAGGTTGTGGGACATTCTCTATGTAAGGTGAAATCCTCCCCTCTCTAAGGACTATAATGTTTTTACCATTCTGAGGAATGAATAAATGTGTTTCGTCGAGTGAGAGGTATCCACCTATTAAATSTTKCCAATATCTTCCCAAGATGATTGAGTAATTTMTTACTAGCATATCGATTACCTGAATACTAAGGGTCGTCCTTACTTAAGGGTGCGCACACAAAACTTAGGTCACATCCTTAATATTGCCTATGGTCATTTGTTGTATAYTATTGTAGGAGAGCATGATTTTGGCATTTTCATTTGTACAAGACAAGCCTAGCTCTTCCATAATAATCTTTGACATCACACTTGGGCCCGAACCACCATCAATGAGGCAACAACGGGTGATCTTATCCATAATATTTATAGAAATATAAAAAGGGGTATTTTTTGCAGGGTATCTAAAGTTATGTACACATACTTTATTTACAGACAAATCCTCTTCGTTCACCTCTTCAGATAGGTTGGCTACAACGAAAGATTTTCCTTCCATGAATTGTTTCAGATGCATTTGTTGTTCAGGGATGGAAACCATGTCCAGAAGGGTTGCATCTTCTTTGATATTTTCCAACTGATTCAAGATATTGTACTTGGACGAGGGGAGAGGGGAAGTTTTTCCTTGACTGTCAGGAACATTTAGAAATTGGACAATAGTCACAGGTGAGGATGAGCTTGGGATAGAAGAATTGCGGGGAGGGTCAAATTTGCCTTTGGGAGCATAGGTTTTGTTCCTAGTATTGATGATCATGACATCTTTTGGCTCTGCAAAATCTACGAAAACAATTGTAGTTTCTGGTCCTTTACCAAATATCTTATCTTTTCCACTCTTCCTTACCTCACATGTGGCTTCCTCATGGTGTTCCTCGTGGAATTTACACCAACTTTGAGGCAAGATAGCTTTAGGATAAAAATTATTTTTAATCGGATTTATAAAGGGGGCTGCAGAAGAGGATGAAGCTCTAGGGGTGAGAGGGGAGATAGTTTCCTTTTGCTCATATGCTATCATATGATTATTAATATCTTGTACTATCGATAATAGGGTGGACACGTCTATCTGTTTAACCGATTCTCCCTATGGAAGACCTGTTCTTTCAATCTATTCTTCATACTCTAAAAAAGTATGCAGAGTGGAACCGAGATTATCAATGGATTTTTCCTCGAGCCTATGATGATAGGGGGAGGGTAATGCATTGTAGTAATGCATGCAAGCATCTTGGTTCTGAGGTCGAATGAGTTCAGGGATTTGATCGTATAACTTAGTGAAATGCAAGTCGAAAAGACTTGATGATTTCACCATCTTTATAGGCGATGTTATTATATTCCCTTCACTTMTCAGCTAGGCTTTTAGACTGCCCATAAGTGGATCTGAATCAATATATTAATTCCTCCAAAGTAGAAAAAATCTTAGGAGGAAGGTCAAATAAATTGGCCGCAGACTTTCCTTCCAAGGAATTGACGAATAAGAGCATGCAAGTATCGTTGTAATTTGCCCCTATGTTGTGAAAAGCATTAGAAAATGCCACCAGATGTTCGTTTGTAGTGACAGTGTTATTTCCCAAAAACCTGGGAAGATGTTCTTTGAATTTAGGAAGTGGATGAGTAGCGGGTGCTAGGTTAAGAGGAGAGGACACATGCCACGGTGTGGTTGTGGCGTCTTCTTCAAACTGAAAAATCCCATACTTTTTAATTACTTTGGTGGGATTTGTGGTAGATTAGACAGGGATATGGTGGCTATATAAACTACCATTCACTAACGAAGATGAATACTGAGAAGAGGAAGCACTTCCAGTGCTACCAGAGTCACCACTAGATGTCATCTCATGTATGATAGGTGAATGATAAAAAGACGAAATTGAAGAATCAGACAAAGTTATCCTTAGAGCACTTTGTTGGGTAGATAACACAACGTTCCTTATTCCTATTTTAGCAATAGGATTAATTTAGGGTGATAAGCCTCTTCTTATTCTAGAAACACGAGAGTCTAAGGACATGAAAGAAGGGCCAAAAATGAAGGAACAAGAAGCTTACTGTTGATTTCTAGACTGCCTACATCTAGCTTCCCAACGTTCTTGGGCACTAATATCTCACTCAATTTCTGCCCATGAATGATTAAGCTCAGCACAGGTATTGGCAGTGTCCAAAATGGTGTTAAACAGGTTCAAAGCAATGCTCGTCTGATCTTGAAGACCGGGCTCAATATTGGGTTTCCTTGCGACATGCATAGTAATTAAGAAATAAAACAGTCAAAGAATAAAAATCAGAAAAATAGATGTATCGATACTAATCAAGCATAAAATTAACTAGAGAGATATTGAAGATCTCCCCAGTATGGTCGCCAAATAAATGTTGAGGAAAATATATGAAATGATCTTACTCAAGCATTTTCAGATTCTACTTCGCTAAAGAAAAATAGACAGGAATGTCACCCTATGTTTATAGCCATCAAAAATAATATCCTAACTCACAAGTATTGATTACAAGTGCTTAGGATAGTCTTTTTATGAATAAAATCTTGTTGGAAAATTCATTATATATATAATTTTCTGAATACAACAGTTGCTGAAATAAATGTAGAGATAGAAGTAAATACACCAAGATGATAATCAAGACATATGAGACATAAAGAAATCCTTTATTTCATTCCAAATCATCGAAGAGTCATTCTCTTTAGAAAATTTCAAGAAGAAGTTTTGGACCAAATTCAAACTTAGATGTCCTCGATGAAACACAGAAAAGGACCTCTCACAAAAAATAAAAAACTAAAGTCTAAAAGCTGGATCAGCTTACCACATATTATTTACCACTCGACTCTACACAATAGCCTTTGCCAGTCATGAAAACTAATTCACACAAACAAACAAGTCTACATAGACTATCAAATATAGATCAACACCTCTGAAAAACAAGTGTCTGAATGATGTAATTCAACCCTAAATCTTGTTGTCTACAATAAGACCCTGCTATCATAAAAAATAACTAGTCTTATGATGAATTAAGGAATGAATGAAAACTGGACTATCTCAACACAAACTCAAAGAGAAAACCTTAGTATGTTTCTCCTTTTATCCTCCTCTTGTTCCTCCCTTTCCTTTTGCCTTTAAGAAAATTAGAATTGGTTGAAGTAGTTGAACTACTTCATTAGTTAAGTTAACGAAAAACTCAACCAAATTTTTAGTTAGGGGAAAAGTAATAAATCATAATAAGGGTTTTAAATAAATAATAACTAGTAGGTGGGACCCCTTGTGACCCCCCTTTAGATCTTAACAATCATAACATAACTAGTCAATTAAACAAAACATCCCTCCTTGTGACTCCCATCATCACATTCATGTTTGACAATTTATTTTATTGATATTTTAAATTATTTCCAAAAATATATTACTCATATATCCAAAAAACATGTTGTCCAAAACTTATGAAGTCAACAGTTATCAACAATAAATAAAACAAAATTTTAAATCCATATTTTCCACTCTAAGATGTAATCGTTCCCTTATTGATGCTCTCACCTTTTGATCTCTCTGAATATTCCCTTGGATGTGCTGACCCTTTAGGCCTAATCTCATTGATCACATGAGAACAATCATCCTTCAAATGCATCTGGGAGGACACGGATTTATCAGAGCCATTGGAGGGTGAGGAAGGGGAAGCAGTGGATTTTCCTTTGTCAGGGGCATGGTGGGCCTCGGTTTTCAACCTTTTTCTAGCATGGAAGGACTGAAATTGTGAGTAGACATGGGAATATTGGTCCATATGATTGACAAGAGGGGGAGAAGGTAAAGACAAATTGGGCCAGCCACAATGTTGGGAGATTATTGGGTGGACAATCTGTTGCAATCTGTCATTTGCAGGAACCTTGGGTTGCAATGAGACATGAGGGGGAATGGGACTACCAGGGGCTTGTGGATCTTGGAAGGGAGGCCTTTCATGCCTAGATTGGACCACTCCTTTCCCAATCTAATTGAAAAATCCAACCTGAAATAGCTGGCCTAACTCTTGTGAGTCATCATCAAAGTTAATGGAGAATCTAGGCCATCTAGGGCCCCTGTCCCAACTACCTCTTCCTCGGTTACCTCTGTCATGGCTACCTCAGTTGAAAAAGCTCATTCCTGCATGCATGATTGATTAGAAAATAGTTCTTTTAACAACCATACATGATAACTCCTTAAAAATATGAAATAAATCTTGGCTCAACAACATATCAGACTCATGATTACATGTCAAAAGAAGGGGCAGAAACCCTAGATCTCTGCAATGCCTCTTCTGCAATCAGTGCATGCACTAACTTACCTATTGTCGAGCCTGCCACTTTCACCACACAGATACGGTCAGATAATGAAGACTAAGAAGACGTGACGATTTCGGAGGGGGGGTGCAACCCCCCTTGTACAACAACGTTACTGCCAATGACAACGTCAGAACAAGAGCCAAGCGACCTACCTTTGAGTCATTGCCACATCTATGAGAGGAGATCCTCTCCAAACAATAGGGACTCAGAAAATAAATGGATGTGGAATCGAGCTCGTCTCATCCAAAAGCACCTCGTTGATGGGAACCTGGAAAATGCATTCAACAGTTAGAAAAACCTCGTCGATATCTCATCAGTTCGACCAGGGTCGGTGAGCATACCCAGTTCATGTGGGAACATGCCCTAATCAGCAAGTTCCTAGGACTCTAGCCCTCTAAGAAAGATCTTACATAGTGGATCAAGGACTGGTGGAACCCTAAAGGAGACTATGAGGTTTAGTTAAGCTATAAAGGTTTTTTCACGATCATCCTCTACAACCTTGAAGACAAGGCCATAATCTTCAATAATGGGTTGTATTTCTACAACTTAGCTAGGATATTCTTACAGTTCTAGACAGACCTCTTTAGCCCAGAAAAGGAAGACTTCACAATGGCTCTAGTGTGGATTAGACTATACTCCCTGCCCCAACAATTCTGGCTAGAAGAGATACTCATGGGAATAGGGAATACAGTGGGGAGATATGTCAAATCATCGGAAGATACAAAGAAAATAAAATACACCTCCTATGCATGAATATGTGTTTACATGGACATCTCAAGAGCTCTACCCGGATCTGTTACCCTGGAATATCAATATGAGGATTGGAGCCAAACAATCGACTATGAATACATACCCTTTCATTGCATAAAATGCCACGAGCATGGCCATCTCTTTAGATATTACCCCCTGAATGCCCAAGGTCCCAAGGTTGGAGAAAATAAGAAAAAATATGGATTCATCACAGTTACAAGTCGAAAGAAAAACCCTCCAAGGAAACAGAATCCTGGCACCGCTCTAAATATATCCACCAAAAACTATTATGACATTCTATGCCAGTTGTCGGAAGACGAGGAGATCCAAGACTCGCACAAAGAAAAAAATCAAGAGAAAGGGAAAGGCCAAGGCGACCCTTCCCCCACATAGAACCAAGAGGATGCCCCAGGGGATAAACTTGGGACCAATGGGGACACCCAAATGCAGCTAAATGACCAAGATCTAGAGGACATAGATCTAGAAAAACTCGAAGAAGCACTCAATCACAAGGATTTGCAAACCATCCTTGTAGAAAAACTCCGCAAAGTCCACAAAGTGTTCATTGACTCCACATCTGGATCCACAATTCGGATAGGCATAGCCACATATCCAAGCATAGACTCAAATCATGTGCCACAGGAAAACAAAAGGAGGGGATGCAAATCAGCCCAGCAGCTAATAAAAGAAGCAGGAAATCTCCTGCTCAACTGAGGACAGATCCAAAGGCTCTCGGAGGGATACCTCCACCCACCTCCTCATTCATCATGATGAATATACTCACCTATAACATTAGAGGACTCAACGACATATCCAAATAGAGGATCCTCCGAGACTACATAAGGGCATAAAACCTAGACATCCTCCTACTACAGGAGACTAAATGTGTGGGAATAGAAGCTGAAACCATCTTTCACTGGAGATGGCGTGGATGCAACTTCATTTACTTCGACTCCTCGGGAAATTTTGGAGGACTAGCCATCCTATGGAACCCTAAAACTATCACACTGAGTCGACCCTTATCCACCATAGGCACACTCACAATGCATTTTATGGTCATATGGTCAACCAAGGAAGGAGCCATCACTAATGTTTATGGGTTGCAAAGCCCACACGAAAAAGAAAGCTTCTTGAAAAGAATAGATCACATCAAGCCGCTTTTGAACACGCCCAACTAGGTCTTGGGGGGAGACTTCAATATGATCTTGACATTGGAGGAGAAAACCGAAGGAATCAAGCAGTTGGAGCAAGACAGTGGTAAGTTCAAATCACTTATTGACCAGTTAAACCTAGTAGATATTGAAACCCGAAATGGAATATTTACCTGGTCCAATCGTAGATTGGGTCACTAGCAAGTGGTATGTCGTCTAGATTGCTTCCTTATAATGGAAGCCCTTCTAGAGGATGATCCTTCAATGGAAGCAAATATTCTACCAAAAACAGGCTCAGATTAGTGGCCCATTTCTTTCTGCCTATATGAAGGGGACACTCCCAAAATCAAACCATTCCGCTTTGAGAAACTCTGGCTCTCTCACCCCGATTTCCATTAGCTCGCAAATTCATGGTGGACCAAGGTAGAAATAGATCATGGGACCTGCATGTATAGATTCCAACAACACCTTAAAAACTTCAAGCAACACCTAAAGCTCTGGAACAAAACTACCTTTGGAAACATATTCCAACACATTCAGGAAATTGAACATAGATTGGAAGCCCTGCAATGAAATTTCATCTCTGGATTCAGGTCCCTAAACCTAATGAAAGAAGAGGAGGAAATCCAAGTGGAATTAGATGACCGGAGAAAGAAAGTAGAAATTATGTGGCACCAAAAATCCAGAGTACAATGGCTCAAAGAGGGCGAGAGGAACACAAAGTTCTTCCACCGCGTAGTGGTGCACCACAGATACATCAACCGGATAATCCAACTGGAGGATGCTCAAGGAAATCCTATAAGAGAACACAACCTTAGGGCCGAGGAGTTGAACACCTACTACAAAGAGCTTCTCACAGAAACCAACGAGAATAGGAAGGACACAATATAGAAAATAACCAGGAATATACCCTCAATGGTTACTCAAGAAAAGAATGATGCCTTAATCAGACCCATTACCCTAGTATAGGTTGACCATGTAGTCAAGGAAATTCCCTTAGGTAAATCGCCAGGGCTCGATGGCTTCACCACAAATTTCTTCCATCACTGTTGGAACTTAATAAGGGAAGAAGTCTGGCAGGTTGTGGAGGAATATAGAACCTCAGGCTAGGTAATCTCAGCCCTCAATGTCACATTTCCCACCCTCATCCTGAAAGAGGAAAGAGTCACTCATCCAAACCAGTATAGGCTAATTTCCCTTTGCAACATCATCTACAAAATAATCACTAAGGTAATATCTATACGCTTAAAGTGAATCCTCCCCTTTGTCATCTCCAAAGAACAAGTTGGCTATGTGGAAGGGCGACAAATCATGGAAAGTGGCATCCTTGCTAATGAGGTGATCCACTCACTAAAGACAACCAAAAATCTAGGTATTCTCATCAAACTCAACCTTTCAAAATCTTTCGATAGTCTAAGTTGGCAGTACCTTCACTCCATGCTCAAATCCTTTGGTTTTGATAAACTTTGGGTGAACTGGATCCTCAAGCTCACCTCTTCGGACATTTTCTCAATACTGGTCAATGGAGTCCCATCCGAACCCTTCTGCCCCATCAGAGGCATCAGACAAGGATACCCTCTCTCTCTCTTCCTCTTTGTCCTGATGGCGGAAGGAATAGGATGCTACATCAATGTGACGATTTTTGAAGGCTCCCTTCTTGGCCTACCCCTCCATAATCTCCAACCTGTACCCTTGCATAGCCAGTTTGTTGATGATACCCTGCTTATGAACACCCCCACGATGCGCGAAGCCAACAAGCTCAACTCCATTCTCTCTAACTTTGCAGAAGCTTCAGGCATGGTTCTTAACCTTGACAAATCCAAGCTCTACTTCTTCAACACACTGATCGTTGTCCAAAATAATGTTTTCCGACTCCTTGGCATACCCAAGAGCTCCCTTCCATCCAACTACCTAGGCATCCCTCTCATGGGAGAGCCAACACGCTCTATTTCTTGGGACAACCTGCTCTTATCCATCTCCCACAAGCTCAATAACTAGACCTTCAGACCTCTAAACATTGTGTCCCAACTAGTCCTCCTTAAGTCAGTTCTACAAGCCCTGCCCACCTACCTCTTCACTACCCTAGCAGTGCCCAAATCGATTATTAGAGCAATCAGGGGCCTCCAGCGAAACTTCTTATGGCATGGACATCAACCTAACAAAAAATGGGCTTTGGTAAGCTGGGAGAAGCTCTGCAAAACCAAAAATCTTGGCGTCCTAGGCCTTCGTGACTCTGGAAAGATAAATCAAGTCATGGGAGCCAAAATGTGGTGGCGATGGCTAAAGCATCCCACTGAACTATGGGCACAAATATGGAAATGGAAGTATGCCCTGACCACTTGATATGATCCGTTAATCTGACTCAATGACCAAATCCAGGGCTTTAACTTCTGGAACACGACCTGGAAAAATCGCCTTCTAGTCTAGAAGCATGCCTTCTGGGAAATAGGGAACGGGGAAAGTTCACTATTCTGGCAGGACTCTTGGAAACATCAAACACCCCTAATCAATCTCAAAGAACATAGCCCCCTCAGGCAAGCACTATAAAAGGAATCCTTCCAATGGGTAAAAGATCTATGGATAACAACTGATAGAAACATGACTTGGCGGCAATGGAGAACCAAAAATCAGGAATTTCAAGTCTCAGGGGAAGTTGAGCACCCGGATTGGAAAGCCTGTGCAAGCCATAGGAAAATCCCAATTCGGGAAGGTTTGGATATTCTTAGATGGGGGTACTCCACAATAGGTAACTTCTTAGTCAAAGAAGCCTACCATATACAAGGGAACTACCAGAACCACGCTAAGAAGAGCATCTAGAGCAGAATTTGGAACTCCGCCCTCTGACCCAAAGTTTCAATATTTCTCTAGCTCACAGTACAAAACAACATCCTCACCTGGGACAACCTCATAAAAAGGGGCTTCATAGGCCCATCAATTTGCACCCTCTGCCAACAACAAGAGGAGACAATGGAACACCTTCTCAACATCTGTCACTTCAACAAGTGGATTTGGGAATGAGGATCCCAAACAATGTGTGACTCTAACCGAAGAAAAAACAATATCAAGGATACCTTAGACAACTGGGACTCGATCTCTTTTTACAACCCAATTATTGAGTGTATTTGGCAGCTTCTCTCAGGCTTCACCCTCTGGCAGATCTGGAAGGAAAGAAACAAAAGGATTTTCCACTCAAAATCTTCCCCTCCTGCCTCAGTATGGGAGAGAATAGCGATGTTTATACATGAAACAATCAAAAGTAAACTGTAGACCCTAGACGACCTGATCTGCAATTCAAAGGAGAGATGCATCTTTCAAAATTGGAATCTCAGCATGCACAATCAGGCCACCATGACTACATTCAGAYGCCCTCCTTGTATCCCAATAATTTGGTCCCCACCTCCAAMGAGCTTCATAAAGATCAATTTCTATGGCGCCTCAAAAGGAAACCCAAGACCAGTGGGTTACAGAACAATTATTAGAAAATCAAATGGCGAGATCCTTCACCTTGTAGCATGGTTCCTAGGTGAAAATACAAACATTGCAGCTAAACTTCTAAGTATACTAAGAGGCCTCAAGGTATCAATTGATAATCACTACCAAAGGGTCATTGTGGAGGGGGACTCTCAGATTATCATCCAACTCATAACCAAAATTCTCCATGGCGAACATCCTTTTGAAATCTCGCCCAACTGGCATCTCTCATGACCACTGGAAGACTTCTGATCGCTCCTCTGTCCCAACCTTACCATTATCCCCTCTTACGTGAAAAGGGAAGAAAACAAAGTAGCAGACTATGCCATGCTTTCTTCCATTTCAGCCTTACCCTGCACCATCTCTACAATGGTGAGCTTTGGAGAAGTGACCATTCCATCCTCTACACAGTTTCTACCTTCTTTTTCACCTCGATGCCATGCGAACAAGGAAGCCACGATGCAGCTCCGCCTGGTATGTCTTTGCTTCCCGACAGAAGAGGATGCAAAGGATGGAACGAGCGCTCTCCATGGCTCAGACCTAAATCGTGAGAAGAATAATTATGCTTAGAATGCCTCATAGGGCATCTGTTGAAGAAGCTATCCTGGTGGAGCCAATTGCATATGTTGAAGAAGTTATCCTGGAGGATCCAATTCAGGTTCCCCCAGAGCATCTCCTCTTCACGGTGCCTAACAATTGGAAGCCACCAAGCGATTTTCTATAGGATTCCTCCATGCCTGCTACAGAAAAACAACAAGCCCGTGAGAATGCGTAGGAACAAGAAGAATTCCCCACCTACTTCATAAAGGAGGAGATATCGGAGGAGATGGCCTCTCAGACAACAATACCAGTAATTGGAAGCACCTTGGATGAAATAATTGAAGGCGAACAAAGTGAGGGTGCTGGTAGGGAAGCAGACACAGATAAACATAGAGAAGCGGCTTCAAGCGAGGCTGAGGAAATTCTATACGGAGACACGATGAGGGAGGGTGGCATGGTATTCATGCCACCTCCCATCTCATCCATGCAGAATCAGTGGTGTGTCTCGCCACCTTTCTTCCACCCGGACCACCTTGAATTGTTGTTTGATCTGTGGGGATAGATGGTGGACCAAGTCCACCCTGGAACCCTCATGGGTCATCATATGGATATGCTCTATGATGCCTTATCCAATGCGCCAATAGGGCGGAGATGCCCAACTTGTGCACATATTTTCGTGATGCCATATAAGGAAACTTCTCAGGATGCAGACGCCACCTCTGACGCCACCGGGTAACTTCCATGGTCTTGCTTAATATTCCAGTCTTAATATTTAGAGTTTTGTGTATGGTTCTAGTTATTTTTTGAAAGACAATAGTCATAGTTCAAACAATGAAACCCCATCAGTCATGGTTTCCTACGGGCATGAATGATGGTAAACTGTCTATTTTGGACAAGGGATGACACCGTTTCGGTTTCCTCTCAAGTGGTGAAATGATTGGTAACCTAAGTACAGCTATAATTTTTTCCATTTAATATAGTAGGAACTTCCTTTTTTTTTTAAATAAAAAAACATATCAGACTCATGTAATGCAATCCATACAAATTGCTTAATTGTTGTCAGTGAGAAGGGGCTAAACAAAAGGTTCTGGGATATACGAGTGGTTTGTATTGAGCAAAAAATGTTAAAATGAGGGGGAAAGAATCATGGTTACTGGTCACCGACAACACATATTCAACTGTAATGTAAACCAAGGAACATGTCACTGTAATCCATCCAAGAAACAGTGATTTCAAACCGTCACAATACAAAACTCTCTTAACTGTAATTAAATTTTAGGAACATGGACTGAAAAATGGATATGGGAAGGTGAGGGGTTTGTAATTAGTGAAAATTTTAATAATGTTAGGGAAAGAGAGTGGATATTGTTCATAAAATTAATTAAGTAATCCATAAAACCATTATATATCAAACACAAAAGATCCAACACCAACCAAATAATCATTGTGCTCAATTAAACAACTATTGTGTATAATTCAATCAATTCTGTGTATTAATTTGCTCACTATTTGCAATTAAATTATTAACATAGTGTCATAAAAAAAAGACAATATGCCTTCGACAACAACCTATAGAAGAGTTTTGTCTCTTCTCATTTGTCCACTTATTGTTTTAAAACAATTCCCAAATGAACACATAGTCACTTATTTCCACTCTGTTCAACATCAATAGGTCAACCACTGTCCATGAATTATTTCCTTAACCAAACATAGACACAAAAGCATGCCCAATTTCATCCTTTAATTTCATTTAATAATTAAATTTTAATGATACCATATTGCCATAGAACCCGTGACCATCTCTGATGGTGCAATCAAACAATATCCATAGCATATATAGTGGATGGCCATGCCACAATTATCGTGATTGCAATAATCCCATTTGGAAATTTAAAACAAACAGTCACAGCAACCATAAACTCAACCTAACATGTAGGAAGTCCACACATACCAATGCATCACGCACAAAGAATCGTTGTGATTTAATCAATTATAAACTAGTGTTGGGTAAACAATTCAATAATTACAATGTAAAAGACAACGACTGTGTATTCAATCCCATTTCTCTAATCAACCAATTAACCATTATGAGCTATCGATTCAACTGTCATAATAGCCAATGCAGTGGCCAAATACGAATAACCAAAACCATTATCAAAATAATCAACAGAGATGAGCCAACAATCGAACATCATCGTCTATACACCACTAACTCATAGCAATCAACAATATACTTGCCAGGATATAACAGGCTCAATTTATTAAAAGTTGGGCTTTGAGTAATCAAGGGTTCTCTCTATGGACCAACACAGGGGAACTGGAGTCAACCCGCAACAATGGGTGTGAACCTCTAAGACCATACGATAGACAGACAAGGTATACCACCAACAACTTCACAGACATGGTGACAACCCACGATATAGGAGAGACTATGAATAGAGGAGAAAAGGATTCATTTTGGTCTATAATAACACCAAGAACACGCAGGGTATAACCCTTGTGGTTTTCCTAATCAACCCAAAGAATGATGAGATAAAACAGAGTCAAGAAATAACCCATTGCGCAAATAATAGTAGCATGAACGAACCCATACCCAGGTGAAACGATACGTAGTGACACAAGGTGGTTCAAACTCAACAACCCCATAATTAGAAAAACGACTAGGTATGGTGACAAGAATAGTGTGGAGACATCTAGCCAATCTGAAACCCTTCAACCAAAACCAATAAGGATGACATAGAGCATTCATGGATTCTAGCACTCAGAATGATAAATGAAACCGTGACTTCAACCACACAAACCATTCATTCCAGAGAAATATCACAGTCTTAAGAAAAGCACATAACCATACATCACCGAGCCAATATCTATTTCATAACCAGAGTGGGTTCATGGATGGATAAAAAGACATACTTATAACCAAAAGCCTTAAAACTGCGAGCTTGTTCAAGCGGTTCTTACATTGCCTGAATGGGAGCTTAACCACAACAAAACAAAGTTGAACAATAGACAAGCTAGGGTGATGGCCAATGAAAGGGGTATGGAGTGGCATGCAGTAACTGCACTTTGCCTCCATCCTCCATTCATTCAATTCCTTAGTGCATGCCAGCAAGCCTTCCATTAATCCGCTTAATTAATCTATGCATCGAACTCAACATCCATCACTTGTCAAATTTTCCACACATATCACCCTTAACCATTAGAAACTATACCATAACGCATATCCACCATGTTTTCATATAACGCAATAAATCATATAGCCACTACCTTTTTTAGCTAGGACTAACAACAATCTGTTTAAATTCATTTGCATATAATGTATCATAGCATAGCATAGTGTAGGATAACCTTTTTCCCATTTTATTTGTTCCATATTTCTTTTATCTTTTTTCATGAATAACATGTTGTTTGTGTAGGTGCAACATGTAACATATCATGGCGCTAATAGCAATGTGATAAAAATGGATATAAGCCATTCACACAATATGGAATCTAGAACTTAGAACAATTAGAAACAACACATAATAGGCATTATCCATTTCAATAAAACCAATATATCATCAATCATGTAGAACCCTGTAAGCAGTGTCAAACAACAACATAAACATGAAATAAGAATCAGATCGGATCTTCCAATATACAAGGGGATCCCACCTACTAGTATTATATATCTCGTTAGCTTATAATAATAGGCTTTAGCAATACTTTGCGGGCAAAATCTTCGTTGTGATTTTTATCGTCAACACCAAGCACACTCCTCAACTTCATCTATCTTGAAATCTCAAACAAACCCGACATCTACATGCAAAAATAGAAAGAACATACATGTTTTTGTTCAAGTTTTTGTCTTGTTGTTTAATTCATTCACAATTTTGTGCTATTGGAAGACAATTGTGGGAAGAATTGGAAGAAAAATTTGTCCAATTTGAATTGGAATTGTTAGTTGTGTCTTCTTTTGTAATACCAAGACAAATTTGTCCAATTGGAATTTGAATTGTTAGATGTGTTTTCTTTTGTAATGCCAAGACAAATTTGTCCAATTGGAATTGTTAGTTGTGTCTTCTTGTGTAATACCAAAACAAATTTGTCCAATTGGAATTGGAATTGTTAGTTGTGCCTTATTGTGTAATACCAAGACAAATTTGTTCGATTGCAATTAGAATTCTTAGTTGTGTCTTCTTGTTTAATACCAAGACAATTTTTTTGTTGTGTGCTTGGAAGCCAATTTTTGTATTTAAACACGGGGAACCTACGGAATCAAGGTAAAAATTCCTTGAGGAAATAAATACCCATTGAAAAGGTAAATGAAGAAAGAGAAAAGGAAATATTATGTATGTCAAAATGTAGGCTTTCAGAAGATGGAAATCCAATTTCTAGCGGAATAAAGGTCATTGTTGTTTCTCTTCCATCACCACAAGAAAAGCATAGGAGTTCAATAGAGACCAATCTAGTTCATATTTATATTGTACCTCTAGTCAGTATCTCATCAAGATAAGTTGTTTTGGATGATCAGATGATGAAGGATTTTCTTTCAATTGATTATACAATGGATGAAATTAGAGGGGAAACTGGTGCACAACTTTTTTGTGAAGAAGTTCTTGTGGTGAAACCTCTTGTTGGATAGTCATACGTTTCAGAAAATAGTCATGGGCATGTCCACACTCATCCTAGAATTGATCT
>SNQJ01S0106610.1:7750-29836 GCA_010110895.2 Picea sitchensis | reverse complement strand
TTCTTTTATTTTTATTAAAAAAATAAAAACAATACATATACTCTCTATATATATTAAAAATAAAAAGATTAAAAAAAAATCTCATTAATTTATTTGTATTCAAAAAGATAATATATATATATATATAGGATGACAAGGTTTTCATTGATCAGTTTTGGCTATACGCCCAATTGTCAATAAGCTTCCCTCGTCAATCCATTCAAGCTTAAAGCTCGAAAGAGGTCAGGGAAATACAATGATGGATTGACAGAAAGACTAGCAAACACACAAAACATAAATAAATAAAGGATTTCGTGTTTTACTCTGTTTAGTTTCTGATAAAGAAGACTCGGTCGGGTTTGGAGTTCATGCCGCACTAGGAACTCCATCTAAGATTAAAAAAAAATAAAAAAAATAAAAAAATAACAACCCAATATCAATTAAAAAAAACAAAAAACCATTATTTGCGTGTTCACGAGGAAGTCAGTTTGCTATTTAGACAAACCAGAAAACCTAATCTAATATTTTTTTTTATGTATACTTCATAGTGAAATTAAATAGATAAAGAGTTAAATAGATAAAGAAGACAGACTGTAGATGATCTGTTCTGATTGTGTTGCTTGGATTTGTTGAGTTTTCAGCTGCTAACGCATCCTAATCTTCTTGAACATGAGGCATTATACAGAGACTGCATCAAAATCCTAGCATTAGTCCATAAAAATTCATGAGGAGATTAATAAGCAAAAACTATAACAAAAAAAATTATGAGCAAAATAACAAAAAAAATCAGCAAAATAGCATGTTCTGTCTATTTTGTTCTCCACAGCAGAGTCCTGGGAGTTGTTCTGTTTGGATTACCATCCTAGGATACCCAATTCCTGTTAAAGGAGTCTTTCATTTTAGGATACCCATTTTATGTTCTCACTTTCTCTTCCCCGCTTTTTGCTTTTGTTTTCATTTTCTCTACAACAATATCATTTTTTGCTACATGTACAAACAACGTCTATCTTGTATTATGTTTAAACGGTAATAAATCTTAGTATCTTCTTCCTATTATGTTTGAATTACCATAAAACGGTTTGTGAGGCACGTTAGTTTTCATTTTCTCTACAACAATATCATTTTTTGCTACATGTACAAACAACGTCTATCTTGTATTATGTTTAAACGGTAATAAATCTTAGTATCTTCTTCCTATTATGTTTGAATTACCATAAAACGGTTTGTGAGGCACGTTAATGCGGTCATAAAAAAGTTGTAGCGAGGAGCGGTATTAAAAAAGCTGTAGGGAGGGACAGTCATTAAAAAAACTGCGGTCATAAATAATGGGAAGCACGTTAATTCACTTAAAACTTGTATTATGTTTAAACGGTAATAAATCTTAATATCTTCTTCATATTATGTTTGAATTGTCATAAAACAGTTTGTGAAGCACGTTAATGTAGGGGGACCGTCATTAAAAACGTTGCTGTCATAGAAAACTCATAATGGAATGAGTTTTCTATTATGTTTTAATAATCATAAAAAATATTAATAATTACAAAATTGTTAAATGATGATTAGTCATAGGAAGAAAATAATTATAAAATTAATGATAGAATTGTTAAACTATGATTAGTGATCAGACTAATTTTTGTATGGTTTAGTAGTTTTACTTTTTTTTTAAGTTTAAATTGTGATTTAGTAATTTAATTTTGTGAAAATTTTAATTTCTGATGTAGTAGTTGGGATATAAATATATTATATAAATAAGTTTGGGTTTGGATTTAATTTTTTGGGATATAAAGTTATTTTATATGGTTTAGTAGTTTTTTTTTTAAGTTTAAATTGAGATTTAATAATTTTAATTTTGAGTTAATATTTAGTAGTTGGGATATAAAGATATTATATAAATACTTTTTGGGTTTGGATTTATATTTTTGGGATATAAAGCTATCATATAAATACGAAGTAGTTTAAAAGAAGTTCTAAGTTTTTACTTTTTTATGCACTAAGAGTTTTGTCCAAATTGGGTACTAAATAAGATTTGAGCAATGCAAATTTGTGATTTGGTCAACAATTGAGTTGTCCAAGTATAATTAGAAAGCAACTAGGTTGTTTTTTTGCCTTCAAATTTATTTGAACATGAAAATATTATTCATCTTATAATCAATGAACTTAGAGAGGATGAGCTGATAAAAGATAGTTAGATAGTAACCTATAAAAGTTTAAAGTAATAAGTTGAAAGTAGTCTAAACTATTTATGTTTTGACTATTTTCTCATGATATTATCCATTTAATTTTGTCCTGCCAAAAATTGTTGGATCTGAAGATTTGAGGAGCAAGAAGAATCCATTTGTATATTCAGAAATGGAATTTAAACAACAAAAAATTGTGATTTCATCAAGATTTATATTGTCAGATTTCGAGTGTACAAGATGAATCAATTTGTACATTCGTAAATGCAATTAAAAAAAAAAAAAAAGTGTGATTTCATTCAAATTTATCTTTCTAAGATTCCAAGTGCTCTAAGGTAAACACGATGAATCCATTTGTGCATTCATAAATCCAATTTAAACAACAAAAAAAAAATGATTTCATCAAGATTTATATAGTCATTCAGTAAAAGGATAGGAACTAAAAATCCACAACATACTCAAATAAAAAACATTTTAAAAAAGTATATTTCTATTTTTTCCAACTATTATATTGTTTTTAAAATAATAAAATAATTTTAAAATTCATACTTTAAAATCAATAATTTATAATTAAATAATTTTAATAATTATAAACTAACCTTTTTTTTTTCATTTTTATATCATACTATATTACATTTCAAATAAATCATTGAAAAATAATTATAAAAACATTTTTTATTATTATATTTTATCTTATTTTAAAACACAATTATATTTCAAAAATAAATTAAATGTATTTTATTATTCTTTAATTATATTATTTTATCATTTAGAATTTTTTAATAAAATATGATCACGAATTTTGAATTTCTTTATCATAAATTAAAATGTCTTGTTTTTATTTATAAAATTAATTGAAAAAGAGGTTCTTTCATTTATAAAGTTAATAAAGTTGTTAAAACATTTTATTATAATTAATAGAGATTATTTTATCATTTTAAACTTTTTAATAAAATATGATCATGAATTTTGAATTTCTTTATCACAATTGAAAACCATGTTTTCATTGATATAGTTAATTGAAAAGATTGATCTTTCATTTATAAAGTTAATAAAGTTGTTAAGACATTTTGTTGCTATTAATACATATTATTTTATTATTTAGATTTTTTTAATAAAATATAATGATGAATTTTAAATTCATTTATCATAATTGAAAAAGTGGTGATTTCATTGATAAAGTTAATTGAAAAAAGTAGTATTTTCATTTATAAAGTTAATAAACTTGTTAGGACATTTTATTGTGATTAATACATATGTATACTTTTCTTAAATAATCTTTATAGCATTTTTCAATTTTAAAAATAATTATTTAATGAAGATTAAAAAATTTAGTAGTTATAAAAACTACTAGTATTTTGTTTAAGAAACAATGACCCGGATACATCTAAGCTCTAGCTAACCAAATTTTATTAAAAAAAATTATTGAAATTATTAATGTTAATTAAAAACTAAATATCCAAATTTTCCCTAGATGGGGTGATATTGGATTACACATGGCAAGAGGAGGAGGTCGGCTCTAACCTACCAGGCACGAGGCCACGTGATGAGCCCGTGCCGACTGCTGTCACCCACCTTCAGCATTAAAACAATCCCCAGTGACGTAATTGCTCATGTACGCGCCCTCCCTCTACTTCGGCTGCCATAGTATGGCTTTGTTACACTTACACCATTCCCATCCATGGTCGAGAGGCGAAGAGCATCTCCCTCTTCGTTTTTGGGCTGACAAAATCTACTTCCTCTGGCTCTCTGTTAGCCTCCTCTGTCTCCACGCCCCCCACTTCGGGTTGTCGGACTTTGCTTCCACGAACTGTCCAATGACCCGACCAAGAGGGAGGTCGAGGAGGGGTTCTCCATGGAGGCCTCGCAGGCCCTCACTCTCGCCTCCTAGCTCGCCTTCTACCTGTTCTTCACTTCCCACATAGTCTGAATCTCCCTCTCCACCCTCCCCGATGGTCTTGCAGCCACACTCTCTGGCAATTGTCCCTTGGACAACGATTGCTCCCCCGCGTCTTTGCTCCGCCTCCACAATGTCGGTACATGACCTGGCGCCCATCGTTGATCCCCCCCGAAGCTCTACAGGAGGACCCCCTCCTCCCCGCAGGCCAGGGAATTATGAACATCAGCATTCCGATTTCGGAACTGATATGCTTCTCCGGGACACTTTAGATATTATCTATCGCCTGGTGTTTGAGTTACGTCAGGGGGTGGAGGATCTCCACTTTCGGTTGCACTCTACGGATGATAAGGTTGCGACCCTCCATCAACTCCTGGCCTCCATGAGCGAGGCCTTTCCCTCCCATTCGGATGGAGCGACCTCAGAGGAGATGCCTCGTATAGCAACTGGGGAAGGCGATGCCAAGGAACAGTGCACATAGAAGCCTGGGTTGGAGCACACCAATTGAAGAGTAGAGGAGACTGATTCGGAAACTCAACAGAAGCAAGTGGAGATGACAGAAGCTGAGGACACAGCGGACAAATTGAATGACGAGATGATGTGGGACACGGGGCCGACCTACATAGAGGAGGAACCATGGCCAGGGGACCTCTCTGCCATGGGTCCGGGATATCTTCTAGGTGTTTAATTATGTTTTCAGTTGCAAACTCTGTCAGTCTCAGTTAGTATTAATGGAAGAACAGTTCTTCCAAACTTTCCTTTTAGTTTCAAAACTCATTTGCATACTTCCTAAGCTAGCTGGACTGGTTTCCCCTCTGTTGGGGTAGTCCAGTGAAGCTAGTTTGACTATGGATGTAATGTGGCACACCAACCTGAATTTTGGCAGGACCTTAATATAAAATACTACTTACTTAAAAAAAAAAAAAAAAAAATATCCAAATTTTATTATTTTTTATTACTTATAAAATTATTTTTCTTTTTAATTCATTTTATAGGATGAATCACTCAAAATGAAAATGGATATATTATTTAAAATTATTGCACCCATTAGTAATACTATTATTGAACTTAGTCTTACATTATTGCATTTATAAAGGAATAACATACATGTACTTACAATTTATCATATATTATTTTATTCTCATAATAGAAGATTGTCTTATCATATTTTAGGGTTGTTATATTGTAAATGTCCTATTGTTGTGGATGTTTCAACTTTAAACTATAAACACCATCATTTAAAAATATTAGTAAATATTTTAGGTATATGTTTTTTCACCTTGATGGCTTTTAGCACTTTTCTTTGTTATAATTTTAATAGATGTTTAAACAAAGATATAGTAAATATTTTAGGTATATGTTTTTTCAGTGACTTTTAGCACTTTTATTTGTTATAATTTTACCATAGTTTTAGACAAATATATGCATATTTGTTGTTAGTCATTTTCAAAATGTATCTTTTAAATGTATGTGTATTATTTTACATAAAGAAATTGAAAATAAATCAATATATTTGATTTAGGTAATTTTATGATGGTAAGTACCCTCGCATGGGGTGCCAAGTGACCAATATGCAGATAGATGACTTAATTACATATGTCTCCTCCCTTACATCCATATCTCGTAGGATGGGTGATATTCAAAGCTCATACAAGCATGCAAGGAAACTCTCTCATTCTAGTTTAATATCCTTCAATGAAGTAGGGTTGGTAGACTGTGATGGGTATAGGACACATGCGCAAGGTCCCTTCATCTCCTCCAGTGCCTCTCCATTTACTCTAGGTTTGTTATGGTTCTTTTCATTTGAATTTGGTTCAGTTCTTTTGTTTTAGCTCTGCTCTAGTCGTTCTCCTCCCCAATATGCAAGTTTTCATCCCACTTAGATTCTGGATTGTCTACATGAGCATGCCTCACGAGTAGACAAGCCCAAGATATCGCCTCCTTATAACATCTTCGACGTCAGGAAAAGAATGGTCTGCAACTTCTCCCAAGCACCTTCGACTTCTTTGGCCCATCGAGACAAGGGGACCCACGAGCCTCGAATGGCCATTGTGGAATAAGAAATTCCAACAACATTGATTATCATTATGTCGACCTCCCTTCTGTACACTGTTCCAGACCCCCATGATCCAAAGTATTTTAAATTTATTTAATACTTTATCATTACAAGTTAGTTTTTTGTGAGAATGTGAATTTACCTCATTTTATTTTAGTGTCTATGTAGACTTATGAAGGACTTATAAAAGAAAAGGATAAAGAGCTAAAATATTTATTTCAGGTATGATCACTCATGAGAGTGACAAAGAAAGCATATTGTAAGTAAACAAGTATCGGAAGAAAGAAATTATGATGTGACTTGTAAAAGTTAGACAACATGAGAAGGACGTATGATATGGTGATAGTCAGTAAAGACCAAACAATATCTAATACTTATATAGGAGTAGGAGGCTCCTAAAGATGTAGATCAGAAATATTCAAGATGAAGAAAAGGATGGATACTCAGATATAGTGGATGAGATGCAGATAACTACAGGTTTCTCCAATACCGTTCTTATAGATGCAGAGGGAGCAGGTTGATCCAGTATGAAGACAAAAGGAAAGAAATATTCGAACTCAAGAAGGCACCCAAGATATTACAGAAGAAAACTACAAGGATGATGACTAGAAGCTATTAGCTTGGTACAAGAGGGAGCCATGTCTCCGAGTTTGAAATATCCTGATTTGATGTAGTTAGAAAAGCATATGGATGGTACCCATATATTTTTATCAAGATGAAACCTATCCAGTAGATGGGTGGTGCCCAGCAGATGGGTAGCATGGTATTATACCATTGAAATATTTTGGACCATAAGAGATTTTTTTAGATCCCATAGCTAGACCTTCGTAGAGAAGGAAGAGACCTTTGTAGAGAAGGAATGAGCAATCCCATAGGTATACCTTCATAGAGAAGGAAGAGACCTTCGTAGAGAAGGGGAATGAGAAATTTGCCAAGGTTGAACTCTATCCAAGTGTTGAGTTTTGGATACTCTAGGGACATGCTAGAATACCCTCGTAGAGAGGGGTGTGAAAACCCTCGTAGAGAGGAATGTGGATGTTTCTCCAAGGTGCATTGGGCAGATACTCTCCTCTAGCCAAGGATTGAGAATCTTGGAACAAAAACCTTGACCATGTGTAATGGTTAGTTGGCTATTGAGGTTTGTGTTGTGATCCTGCGTGGATCATGGAAAGGGAGTCTAGTCTTGCCCAGGCTATCATCTTAGCTTCTCTAATTCATGTGGGATGAATAGGAGTGAAGCTATGGTAGTAGTCCTCCCTAGTGGATGGTTGAGATATATGACTATAAGAGAAGGGAGAACATAAAAGGAAACGAAAAACTCATAGGACATCTTCTGTGTGAAGATAAGAAAGAAGTATCTTCTTGCGTGAAGACGAAAGAAGGAAAGAGTATCTTCTGCACGAATAGAAAGAGAACAAAACTTTCTATGATTTATAGATATGCCAGTCAGTGATCCTAATTCCAGATGACGAAGTGGATGCCTCTAGTTATCCAGTTAATGATGTTACCCATTTGATGATGTTACCTATTTGATGATGTTATATAGCTGATGTTGTTATCCAGTTGATGGTGTTTCCTAGTTGATGATGTTATCGAGTGGATGTTGTTACCTAGTTGATGTTGACATCCAGTGATCTATCAAAAGATAAAGAATATCCTTCTTGTTAAGAGGGAGTTTTAAAATATTGTCTAACTGCAAAGAATATTCGTATCCCCTTTTGTGGATAAAGATAAAATATGTTTATTATTGATTAGATCAATCCCCTTTTGTGTATTGATCATGTCGGGTATTGTAATTGAACAAATACCCTTTTGCAGATTGGTCAAACCCTAATTGTAATACGCTAAATAAGAAGTCGGCCCCAGAATATATTAAAGGTGGTTATAACCACCCAGAAGAAGAAGTCATCCTTGTCAGTGAAGAGACACTTCCACATGTGCCATAATTCTATAAATAAGAGAGGCCAATGCCTTATTTGAACACACACTCAACTCACTCATCTAGTGCGAAAGTTTTGAAGGAAGCTGCAGTTGTCAGTTGCTAGAAGAAGGAAGAGAGAGAAGCGTGTTTCTGAGTGTTAGATATTCTCTGTTGTCTGGTTCATTATCTTGGCATTGTATTGACTATATATATTAAGGATGTTTTGGCTGGGTTTTCTTCCCCTTGACGATTTCTGAGGATAAATGCTTGTGTACTCTTGTGATTTTGTTTCTCTCACTGATCCTGTCTATGATATTGTTATCTACTAAATTGAAAGTAACCAATTAATAGAATAAACTTTAACATGAGTGCTATGGGGGAATCATAAAATGTTAGTTTAAGAAACTCCATATCCCTTTAATCAATAAAACAATTAGGAGAAGCCAATACTTCTTAGTTTTATTTTTAGAAAACTAAAACACAATATTGAATAAGTAACAGGCCCATGCATGCCCACATTCTTGTAACATTAGGATAGTGATATAATTTAAACATACAAAAATGCATACCTCTAGAAGCAACATAACCATCCAATAGCAGCGACACACAATGACGAACTCAAAAATTTCAAAGTGATCAAAATTGAAATCTAGAGGTAGATCGAGATGCGTTAGGTTAAGGCACATTAGGAAAACCAAGAATTAGTCCCAATACTTCTGTTGGGACACTATAATTTATAGGCAAATCAATATTTTGATTGTTATCTATTTCAGGCATTACATTATTTCTCACGACACACAAAAAAGATGTAAAAATGATAGAAATCTCTCAATTCACCTCAACTATTATCACACATAAATTTTTGTTTTCGGTCGCTAAAGAGTAGAGTCTCATGTTATATTAGCTACCAAAAGAGAGAGCTTTTGGTCACTTAGAACTGGATTTTTGTGTACTCGTAGCGACCGAAAGCCTATAGCTATATTAAAAAATGGCTCTCTGATCTTCATATTCATCATCCTGGCCTTTGTATTTCTGTCATTTCTCAGGCGTTCTAGAATTTTTCTAAGTTTTCTAGCCCGTGGACACATCATGGGGCAAATTCTTTAGTTTTCAATGCATTTGATGGTTTTTGAGGTTCTGCACTAAATTTGGGTTTTGTTTTATTTTTTTTTCATCAAAACTTAGCCCGGAGGCCAAGTTTGTGCTTCCTCTTGGCACTCCAGAACCTGAAAAAGACCACAACACGATCTTAGTAAGCACCTAGCAAGCCACGCAGGGCCAAGGTTCCACTAATTCTACGGGCCAAGCGCAAAGCCCCATCATCATAGCCTCTGGCTCATCATCTATATAGTATGGACGCAACACCGTATATAACATCCATAAATGTGTTTGTGGGATGCATGTGGATAAAACCCTAGGAATAAAAATGAAACACACGTAGGAAAACACTGCATAAGCACCACTTGTCGTTTCTTTCAGTTTTGCATGGAGATCTCCATCACCTATCGTGCCTGTATGCAGACATCATTCAACGATTCATCCTGGGAGATGTCTGGCAGTCAAATTTTCAGTATTTTACTAAATTAAATGTGCAGGTAACAACTCTGGTTCACCATTGAACGAGCAGTTGATCAGTGCCCCTGGGGGTGGACGAAATTATCAGTTAGAGAAGAATCATAGGTTCTGTGTGTCGATTGAAAGATCTGTTTTCATCATTTGGGTGGTGGACTAGTGGTAACTTATTCCTTATCTAACACCATTATTTGCCCAGGTTCCACGCATGTGCTGGCATTTCTAGCTAAGGGTTTTATCCTTGGATCTACTTTGTAATTCTTTATATGGCAGTTTGCAACTTTGTCACCGAAGTTATGACAAATATATCATTCAATCTCATTGTTAAATAGGTAAAAGTGATTTGTGAAACTTTGTCTACTCATTGGTTGTTTAGTTCTATGTTGCAAAGATTGTTTATTTATTCATCTCCTCAGTTGCATGTCTCTAAACATAATTTGACAATTTGCAATCTTATGACCAAAATTAGAGCAATAAAAACAATAACCATGGAAGAAATTTTAGTACCTGAAGGATGGACTTCTTCTTGGAATTTGTTGCTCAATATTCTTATATCTTCCTTTTTTTATCAGGGATGATCTTCTCTTTATTAGCTTTCCATGGAAGAGCACTCACATGGTATGATTTTATGTTGACTTGGAACTTGATCATCTTTAATATCTATTTTCTTTATGTCTATTTTCTACTTGAACCACTTACATATCCTAAACCATTCCTCAACAAAGGAGATATATGTTTTCTCAGAATGTCATTTAGTTCGGCTGAGGCTTTAATGCTTGGAATATTTTGGAGATACAATGCTTTAAACTTCTCCATCTATTTTCTAGTTTTTACTACCTCTTCTTCCAAGGTTTCACATCTTGCCTTCTTCTTTGATAATTGTTGTTTCAGAGTGTCCTCTATTTTATTTGCCTCTTCTAACTCCACTTTTAGCAGGGAAAATTCTTCATCAGGTTTTTTACCATTCTTTTCAAATTGCATCAAGAATTGTTTTTGTTTTCTCTTCTTAAGTCTCAGTCTGTTGATCTCTTCTAAAGCACTGATTAGTTAACCTTCCATATCAACCACACCTTCTTCATCATTAACATCACTTCTTGTGCTTTTATTATCATAATCCTCTTTGGCCATATTCATAAATTCATTAACCTTATCGTCCCAAGAAGAGTCACTATCTGTGTCTTATTTAATTGTTTACACATAAACTTTTCTTTTTACCAAATCTCTTGGATTTGTACTTCTATTCACCTTCATATTTTTTGTTCTTCTTGTGTGGACACTTAGATGAAAAGTGACCTATCTTTCCATAGTTAAAACATTTGAAGGGAAGCTTGCCTTGGTATTTCCCTGATCCTTTCTTTAACCTTATTACAAATTTTGCCTCAATATCATCTAATTTCGAATCATTATTCTTGTCTACTTTAAAAGATGCTTCTCTAGTGGTGGATTTAACTTTGATAATCCTCTTTTCACAAGAAGTTAGAGTTCCTAGGAGTTGATCGATAGCCGTAGTTTTAAGATCATTCAGTTCTTCTATTGTAGAAAATTTTGGATTAAATCTATCAGGCACAGATCCTAAAATATTTTGAACTAAAAATGTGTCTTCAATCTTCTCACCAAGACCCTTCATGGAATTCATAAGATCCTCAACTCTTAAAAAATATTTACTAATTGTTTCAACCTTGTTCATCTTTAGTTGTTCAAATTTCAATCTATGTGTCTGAAGTTTGGAATCTTTTACCTTATCATCTCCTTCATAACTGCTAATAAGTTTATCCCACATTTCTTTGATAGATTCAAGTTGCATGAACTTTACAAATTTAGCTTCAGCAAGCCCACTCAAGATAACATTCATTTCCTTTTCATTGAAGCTAAATTCTAACTTAACATATTTGGAAGCTAACACAACAGTTTTTGTAAATCCAATCTCTACAACATCCCAAACATTAGCACCTAAGGCCATAATGTATGTTCTCATTCTAACCTTCTAGAAGGAAAAATTTGTTCCATCAAACATAGGAGGATTATTAGTTGAAGTTACTTCATGGATTGTCATGTTTAAGCTTACTGATCTACCTTTAAATAAAAGAAACCTGCTCTGATACCAATTGCTAGAATTACTAAGACGACTGCGAGGGGGGCACGAATCAATTGTTACTGTTCTTAAACAATATTGAGCCTATTAAAATATTATTAAACTTCTCCAAGTGATCATCATTATTATGAAAGACATCAACAACAGAAATAAAAAACATCAATCACACATATGATATACATAGAGACATATAATTACAAGGAAACCCATAAAGGGATAAAACCACTTCTTCTTCGAATGATAGGCAGTCTTTTAAGTTATGTACATCATATTTCTTTGAGAACCAACTCAAAATGAGGCTACAACCTCTTATTTAACAAGATGCAACTTTCTGAGAGCTCCAACTCTCTGGTTTCTCTAGCACCCACTGGAAGGAAGCACCAACTCCCTGAGTGTTCCAGCAGCAACTAGAAGCAAGAACCAACTTCCAGTGACACATGCACGAACCTACATAAAATAGAACAATGGTTCTCCCTTGCACCACCCTACCACCCTTATTTTTTTAGGTGCAACCAGATGAAATCTACAACTCCCTGTGTTCAAGAACCAAATTGAATCTTTGAGGACAACAGTCCTCCCTAGCACCACCCTACCTCCCTGAGATATAAATTTTTGCTTGCTGAAATTTATTACAGTGATACGGTATTTATCAATGGCTTACCAGTCTCATCATTGTTCTTTTACAATGGTCTGATCTACCTTCATCAGTGTCTTCCTGCTCACATATTCTTGCACTTAAGTTCTCGGATAGTCTATTGTTTTCACCATTGCTGGTCTATCCATCTTATGTTCTTCATCTCTTCATTTTCTTCCTCAGTTCATGTTGCAATATTCATTTCTCAAACTTTGAGTACTTTTTACAGAGAAACACCAAACTCTCTGTGTCATGACATTCTTCTTTTATTCCTACTCTCAACATCCATTACACTCTGCATCTCCAACGCTCAAGTCGAGAATCTAAAAAATAGTCAGGAATCATGATTTCAATGCTCAGGAACAATGATTATGTTAGTGTAACTGAATCGTAACTGATCAAGAAATCACGAGATGAAACAATAACCCTTCAATTAGATTCAGTTTGATCAGTGTTGTTGGATTATACACACATAGGATTTTTGAATTTTCAACGCGTAACCTCCTATGTGGAGCCTAGAAGTGCTAACTCCTTCCCCTATATTTCGTTGATGAGACCCTGGGTGATGATATCATGTAACCATGCAATTGTGGGCTCGACCAAAGGAGGTTTGATATCAAACTAAGTTTTCCCTTCAATTTACCTTGAGCCTCTACGTGTCCTTTCTCCAAAATTGTGGTTTCGATTGCGGCCCACCCTTAAATTTTTAAAGTTCTCGCACCTTCAATCCCTGCAATGCGATGGGACTGTTGATATCGCAATATTGGTAGTGATATTGAATGGATGGTTCAGATTTATCCTGTCAAGTCTGCGGATCAGATCTAGCCTTCCTAAATCAACGAATGTGATTTAGTTCATGATCTGGGCTCCGAAAATTTCAAATATCAAACATTGATTTCCTTCATATGCCAATCTTCCAGAGTCGATGATCTGCAAACACCTTTCCTTCTTAATCGATGACTCTGCCTCTACTTCCTCAATTTGACCTTTTAACCATATCAATGGTTTTGTGTCCCCTTTCGTGATCAACGTTCAATATCTCCTCCAGGTCTCTGGACTTCTAAAATATCAAGTCTCAAACTTCACTTCCCCTCAAGGTATGCATATTCATGCCACATGTACTCTTGAATCAAACGGTTGAGGATTACTTTGGGTCTTTACCTGGATTCCACATGTTACACAACGTTTTTTCTGGATCAGACGACCCAACTTCACTTTGGAGAATCTGATGATCGAGATATTCTTCGGACAATATGATGACTAATATCTACTTCGGATGATCCGACAGTCGAGAATTTATTTTGTCTCTCTGACTCTCTGAAATTCAGGGATTTCAATTCTTAACTAGAAATTCTTGAATTCAGATTTCTTTGAAGATCACGATCCATTGCCACATATCCCTCTGGATATGATGGTTGAAATTTACTCCAACTCTCTGGATATCTACTCTTCGGGGATTTTAAATATCAAACTTTTCTCCCTACTAAGCTCATTGTTTGCTGACACGTATCTCCTGATGATCAATGAGCTAGATTCTCCTCCTGGTCATGAATGGTCTCAAATTACTTCAGCTATTTCGTCTCCTTTTGATCCATGAACTTTTAGAGTTGTGGATCTTATGCCACCTATCCTCCTTGATGATGGATGGTCCCAAACTACTTCAAGACTTCAAAACTTTGGTAATTTCTCTCTCATGTGTGCGCAAAGCCTTAAGGATCGTGCACCTTGTTTTGATCAGATGGTTGTTGTTCCTCTGTGTTGTGATCCTACAATCACGGTCACCCTCTCCCCTGAGCTTCTGATCTCTTCCTGTTGTTTGATTCTCCTTATGAGCTTATGTTTTTCTTGTTTTCCATCGTTGTTGTTGTTCTTACCATCAATGAAAAGCACACTCTTCCTATACAACATGCCAACAATCTCCCCCTTTGGCATTGATGGAAATCCTGAAAGAATGCACTATTCTTCTTAGACCTCCAACTATAACATCCAGACCACACCTTTTCTTCCCCTTTGACATCATTGTCAAAGAAAAACTGAGAGTGACTCTATTCTCCCCTTGAAATGAGATACAATAAGAACTCTCCCACTGATCATATATACTATGAGCACTTTCCCCCTGATCAGATAGACTATTTTAAATTGATAATAGGGTCATACCCAAGTTTTGGCGTAGATACTAAAA
Source organism: Picea sitchensis (assembly GCA_010110895.2). Classification (NCBI taxonomy): domain Eukaryota; kingdom Viridiplantae; phylum Streptophyta; class Pinopsida; order Pinales; family Pinaceae; genus Picea; species Picea sitchensis. The sequence goes on along the minus strand of SNQJ01S0106610.1, from coordinate 15,326 downwards.
CTGATCTTGTTCAAGAGGTTTAGTGAAGATATTAGTTATCTGTTTTGTGGAGGGAATATAATACAGCTGAAAAACTTTGTTTGTAACCTGATCTTTGAGAAAATTATACTTTGTTGGTATATTCTTAGTCTTTGAATGGAGAACAGGATCCTTCGTGACACTAATGGAAATGGTGTCATCACAATGAAGTGGAATGGGATCAGTATAAGTTACCTTCAAATATGAAAGAGTTTGTATCATCCATAAGATATGAGTGCAGCAAGTAGCAGAAGCAATGTACTCTACCTCTATAGTTTATAATGAAATAGATCTCTTCTTCTTACTAAGACATGCTACTAACAAATCACCTAAGAAGAATGAACCTCCACTGGTTCTCTTTCTCACCTCCAAACAGTTTTGCCAATCAACATCTAAATATGGAGTTAATTGAAAATTCTGATTTCTAGGATATCAGAGACCATAATTCATTGTACCCTTCAAATATTTTAATATCCTTTTGACAGCTGCTAAATGACTTTGTTTAGGAGAAGGTTGATAAAAACCTACCATTCCAACAACTTGCATTATATCAGGACGAGATGTTGTGATGTACAAAAGACTACCTATCATTGATCGATATGTTCTTTGATCAACATCATGTGAAATATCATCTTTACTGAGCTTGCAACCAACCACCATAGGTGTACTAACAAGAGAGGAATCTTCCATCTGAAAATTCTTCAACATCTCTTTCAAATACTTTTCTTGAGAGATAGATAGCCCTACAGAACTTTGATTGATTTGTAAACCAATAAAATATGGCAGTTCTCCTATCAAGGACATCTCAAACTCAGTTTTAATATAATTAGCAAACCACTGAACTGAAGGGCCATTGGTACATCCAAAAATAATGTCATCTACATAAACCAAAATAACTAATAAATCATTACCTTCAGACTTAATGTCTAGATTACTGTCAACAATACCTTTGTCCTTTATAAATTTTTCCAGTCTATGATACCATGCTCGTGGTGCCTCTTTTAGTCCATATAATTCCTTTTTCAACTTACATACATATTCAGGATTACCTGTCAGTGAAAATCCTTCACGTTTCTCCACATATACATCTTCTTCTATATATACATTAATAAATGTTGACTTAACATCCATATGATATACTTTAAAGTTCTTATGACATTCATAAGAAAGAAATATTGTGATGGTTCCAATCTTTCCACTGGTGCAAACGTTTCATCAAAATCTTGTCCTTCAACTTGTGCATACCCCTTACAGACAAATTTAGCTTTATTCCTAACAATTTGTCCGTCTTCATTCATTTAATTCTTAAACACCCATTTGGTGCGAATTACATTCTTATCTGCGGGTCTAGGAACAAGCTACCAAGTATTGTTCTTCTCAATTTGATCCAGTTCCTCATTCATTGATTTTAACCAATGTACATCTTTACTGGCTTCATTAAAGTTCTTGGGTTCCACCATGGATCTGAAGGATATATGTGATTTCTCAGTTTATTTCATTATCCATCTCTTGATTTGTACACCTTTGTTTTTCTCACCAATTATCTGACTTGCAGGATGATTCTTTTGAGTAATTTTGGAGGGAGGATTTGATGTTTTCTTTTGATTTGACTCTGCCTAAGTATTTGTATCTTCATCTAACTTAGAGTCTTCTCTTTCTGATTCTTGGACATGTTCATCTTCATCTTCAACTATATCCTTTGTTGTTGATTCAACACTGCTTACATCTCGTACCAAAATTTCTTCATCAAGTTTTATGTCAATACAATCAACCAATTTATGCAGTCTCTTATTATAGCATCTGTATCCTTTATTTTTTGTAGAATACCCTAAGAAGATACCTTCATCATCCCTATCATCATATTTTCCAATATTTTCATCATTGTTCTTGATATAACATTTACTCCCAAAGAATTTAAAATGCTTGATTGAAGCAGGTCTTCCAAACCATAATTCATAAGGAATCTTGTCACTTTGTAGCCTAAGATGAGATTTGTTAAGAATATGTACAATTGTATGAATTGCTTCTACCCAATATGTCTGAGAAATATTCCTTCCATTCATCATTGATATTTCCATCAACTGGACTGATCTACTCTATGTCTCAACTACTTCATTTTTCTTTGGAGTCCTTGGAATATAATACTCTCTTTTGATCCCATGTTTATCACAAAACTATTTGAAGTCCCTTGAAATAAACTCTCCTCCCCTATCAGACCTAACTGCCTTCAATATTTTTCCTATTTGATTCTCAATCAGAGCCTTAAACAGTTTGAACTTTTCAAATGCTTCATATTTTTCTTTCAGAAAAGCAACCCATTTCAGTCTAGAATAATCATCAATAATCTACATGAAGTAAATTTATTTTCCTGTACCTTCCTTCCTTTATGGTCCACATAAATTAATATGTACTAACTGAAGAGGTTTCTCTGTTGATGCAAATTTCTTAGATTTAAACTGTGTCCGAGTGAGCTTTCCTATTTGGCAAGGTTTGCTTACAAAATTATATGGATTTGATATTTTTGGAAGATATTTTACTGCCCCACTATTTATAATTTTGATTAAATGATAAAAATTTATATTTCCAAGTCTCCTATTCCATAACCAGCTTTCATCATACTTTCTTAAGTGACATTCTTATTTTTCTTCTTTCAAAACATAGACATTGTTTTTTGTTCTTATGCTTTTTGCAATCAACTGTCCTGAATTCACAGATTGTATTTTACAATATTTAGAAGTGAATTTTTTTTTACCTCATTTGTCACAAACTTGACTGACACTAAGCAGATTATGTTTTAGACCATCTACAAACAACACATATTGAGCTTTCACTTTGCCATTACTTAGACTTACCATTCCTTTACCTTTGATTTTTCCCGTTGCATCTTTTCCAAATGTTACATTTCCTGTTTTGCTTTCACATAGAGACATAAACTTACTTTTGTATCCATTCATGTGTTTGGAACATTCACTGTCAATATAATAGGGGTTCTTTTGTCTTTGATTTGAAAGTACTAGACCACATTTTTCACTATCTTTCTTTTTCAATGTGCTCGCATTTCTAGCTAATAGTTTTATACTTGGATCTACTTTGTAATTCTTTAGATGGCAGTTTGCATCTTTGTGGCCGAAGTTATGACAGTTGTAACATTCAAGATCATTGTTCAATACATCAAAGTGGTTGGTGCAACTTTGTCTACTCATTGGTTGTTTAGTTCTATGTTGCAAATATTGTTTATTTCTTGATCTCCTCAATTGCATGTCTCTAAACTTAATTTGAAAATTTGGAATCTTATGACCAAAATTAGAGCAGTAAAAATAGTAACCATGGAAGAAATTTTGGTACCAGAAGGATGGACTTCTTCTTGCAATTTGTTCCTCCATATTATGATATCTTTGTTTTTAATTAGGCATCATCTAGTCTTTATTAGATTTTGGTGGCAGAGTACTCACATGGTCTGATTGTCTCCTAACTTGAAACTTGATCATCTCTACTAGCTCTTTGTTTTCTATCTATTTTTTGCTTGAACCACTTATCTATCCTAAACTAGTCTTCAACAAAGGATATCTTTTTTAGCTCATAATGTCGTTTAGTTCGGCTGGGGCTTTAAGGCTTGGAATATTTTGGACATACAATGCTTTAAAGTTCTCCATCTCTTTCTTCGTTTTTACTACATCTTCTTCCAAGGTTTCGCATATTTCCTTCTTCTCTGATAACTATTGTTTCAGAGTGTCCTCTATTTTATTTTCCTCTTCTAAATCCACTTTTAGCAGGGAAAAGTATTCATCGGTATTTTTACCATTATTTTCAAACTGCATCAACAATTGTTTTTGTTTTTTCTTCTTAAGTTCAAGTCTATCAATCTCTTCTAAAGCACTGAGTAGTTCACCTTCCATATCAAAATCAGATTCTTCATCATTAACATCACTTCTTGTGCTTTTATTACCATAATCATCTTTGGAAGTAAGCATAAACTCATTAACCTTATCTTCATAGGAAGAGTCACTATTTGTGTCTTCTGAAGAGTCGTCATTGTTTACACATAAAATTTTATTTTTACCAAATCTCTTGGATTTGTACTTCTCTTCACCTTCAGAGCTCTGGTCCTTCTTCTTGTGTGGACACCTAGATGCAAAGTGAGCTATCTTTCAATAGTTAAAACATTTGAAGGGTGGTTTGCCTTGTATTTGCCTGATCCTTTATTTAACCTTCTCACAAATTTTTCCTCAATTTCATATAATTCTGAATCAGTATTCTTGTCTTCTTTAAAGGATGCTTGTCTAGTTTTGTATTTATCTTTTCTACTCTTCATTTCCTAAGAAGTTAGAGTTCCTAGGAGTTGATCAATAGACAAAGTTTTAAGATCATTCATTTCTTCTATCGCAGAAACGTTTGGATTAAATCTATCAGGTAGAGATCTTAAGATCTTATGAACTAAAAATGTGTCTTCAATATTCTCACGAAGACCCTTTATGGCATTCACAAGCTCCTCAACTCTTAAAAAATATTTACTAATTGTTTCATCCTCATTCATCTTTAGTTGCTCAAATTTAAATCTATGTGTCTGAAGTTTGACATCTTTTACCTTCTCATCTCCTTCATAATTGCTAATATGTTTATCCCACATTTCTTTGGCAGATTCAAGTTGCATCACCTTTACAAATTTATCTTTAGCAAGCCCACTCAAGATAGAATTTATTGCCTTTGCATTGAAGATAAATTCTAACTTATCATCTTTGGAAGCTAACACAATAGGTTTTGTATATCCAGTCTCTACAACATCCCAAACATCAACACCTGTGTCCATAATGTATGTTATCATTCTAACCTGCCAGAAGGAAATATTTGTTCCATCAAACATAGGAGGATTATTGGTTGGAGTTCCTTCATCTCTTGTCATGTTTCAGCTTAGTTATCTAACTTTAAATAAAAGGAACCCTCTCTGATACCAATTGTTGGAATTACTAAGACAACTGAGAGAGGGGGGGTGAATCAGTTGTTAATGTGCTTAAACAATTTTATGCCTATAAAAATATTATTAACCTTCTCCAAGTGATCATCAAGATTATGAAAGACATGAACAAAAGAAATAAAAAACATCAATCACACATATGATATACACAGAGACTTATATTCACGAAGAAACCCATAAAGGGAGAAAACCTCTTCTTCTTTGAATGATAGGCAGTCTTTTAAGTCCTGCACATCATATTTCTTTGAGCACCAACTTAAAATGAGGCTACAACCTCTTCTTTAACAAGATACAACTTATTGAGAGCACCAACATTATGGTTTCTCTAGCACCCACTAGAAGGAAGCACCAACTCCCTGAATGTTTGAGCACCAACTGGATGGAAGCACAAACTTCCAATCACACAGGAACCAACTTGCATAACAGAGAACAATGGTTCTCTCTTGCACCACCCTACCACCCTGGTTTTTCTAGCTGCAACTAGATGGAAGCTACAACTCCCTGTGTTCAAGAAACCACTTGACACTCTGGGCACAAGAGTTCTGCCTAGCACCACCCTACCTCCTTAAGATATAACTCTTTGCTTGCTAAAATTTATTACAATGATATAATATTTATCAATGGCTGACCAGTCTCATCACTGTTCTACTACATTGTTATTCTTTGTCTACATCAATGTCTTCCTGCTCACATCTTCTTGCGCTTAAGTTCTCATATTGTCTGTTATTTTCACCATTTCTTCTATGTCGATCTTATGTTCTTCATCTCTGCATTTTCTCCCTTAGTTCATGTTGTAATATTCATTGCTTAGTGTTTGACTACTTTTTATAGATAAACAACAACCTCTCTCTATCAGATCATTTTTCTTTTATTCTTTCTCTCAACATCGGTTACACTCTGCATCTCCAATGCTGAAGTCGAGAATCTAAAAAATGCTCAGGAATCATGATTCCAATGCTCAGGAACAATGATTCAACTTCTCAGGAACAATGATTAAGTTAGTGTAACTGAATCGTAATTGATCAAGAAATCATGATATGAAACAACAACCCTTCGATCATATTTTGTTTGATCAGCATCGTTGGATTATACACGCAGAGGTTTTTTGACTTTTCAACACGTAACCTTCGATGTGGAGCCTAAAAACACTAGCTCCTTCCCCTATTTTTCGTTGATGTGACCTTGGGTGATGATATCACGTGACCATGTGATTGTGGTCTCGACCAAAGGAGGTTTGAGATCAAACTACATTTCTCCCCACAATTTACCTCAAGCCTCCACCTGTCCTTTCTCCAAAACTATGGTTTTGATTACGCCCCTCCCTTAACTTTTTAAAGTTTTTGAACCTCCAATGCCCATAATGCAACAGGATTGTTGATCTCATGATATTGAAGGTGATCCTAAATGAAAGGTTTAGATCTATCCTCTCAAGTATGCAGATCAGATATAGCCTTCCTAAATCAATGATTGTGATTTACTTCATGATCCGGACTCCGGGAGTTTGAAATCTGAAAACCTGCTTTCCTCTATACACCAATCTTCCTGATTCAATGAACTGTGAACACCTATCCTTATTAATTGACGGATCTGCCTCTACTTCTAGAATTTGACCTTTCAACCAGATCAATGATTTTGTGGCCTCTTCCTCAATCAACAGTCGAGATCTCCTTCGGGTCTCCGAACTTCTAAAATACCAAGTCTCAAACTTCACTTCCCCTCGAAGTATGCGGATTTTTTCCATGTGTCTTCTTGAATCATATGATTGAGGCTTACATTGAGTCTTTACCCAGAGTCCATGAGTTTACACCATGTATTTTCTGGATCAGATGGCCCTAATTCACTTCGGATGATCTGACGCTTGAGATATTCTTTGGATGATCTGACGACTCATATCTACTTCAGATGATCCAGCGGTCGAGAATTTATTTTGTCTCTCTGCACTTTAGGGATTTCAATTCTCAACTGTAAATTCTTGAAGTGAGATTTCTCCGGAGCTCACAATCCATTGCCACATATCCCTCTGGATCTAACAGTTGAAATTTACTCTGTCTCTCCGTCTCTCCGGGATTCAGGGATTTCAATTCTAAAAATTTTATCCCTCCTAAACTCATGGTTTGTTCAAACATATCTTCCAACGATCAATGAGCCAGATTCTCCTCCTGGTGATGAACGATCTCAAATTACTTCAACTATTTCACCTCCTTTTGATCCATGGACTTTTGGAGTTGTGGATCTTACGCCACCTATCCTCCTTGATGAAGGATGGTCCCAAACTACTTTGAGACTTTGGAACTTTGGTAAGTTCTCTCTCCTGCATGCACATATCCTTAAGGCTCGTGCACCTTGTTTTGATCATACGGTTGTTGGTCCTATGTGTTGTGATCCTACGGTCACTTTCACCCTCTCTCTTGAGATTCTGATCTCTGCATGTTGTTTGCTTCTCCTTCTGAGCTTATGTTGTTCATGTTTATGCATAGAACTATTTCAATGTGCCACGAAAGGAATTACATTGAGGTAGAATGTCACGTTATAAGAATACAAATTATAGGAATAGTACAAATGTTATAATAGTTCACATGATATACA
>SNQJ01S0106609.1:21414-37455 GCA_010110895.2 Picea sitchensis | reverse complement strand
TCATGTTCTTTGGAATGGATGAGATGGATTCAGATGCTTGGAAGGTTGATAAGATAGATTCTTCATTGGGCCAAAGAGTTACACATTTTCAAGGTATGGCAACATATATGGTATTTGACCCAAGAGGATGAGGACATTTGCAAAGATGAGTTGTAGAAGTCCAGAGTGGACTAGACTAAGTATCCAACTCCAAATAGGGACTATTCAAACGAGAACATAGGATCAATGGTAGAATGTGTAGACACAAAGATTTTTTGGTGACTTGGATGATGGACTTGGGTATAATTTCATTGGATGAGCATGACTTGGGTAAGAAGGATGCTTGACTTGGAGGATTGTGATGCAGGAGCATTGCCAACTTATCAAGCGAGCCAACACATTAAGCGGAGATCAGCTGGACAAACAAACCCAAATTTTTGAAGTGCTTTGGGATTGTAGCGCAAGTCTTTTAATGAAGTCATTTATGAAGGCGCATTGTATATTGTATTGGACCTTGAGCCTTTAAGCTCTCGTCCTTTGGTAGATAGGAGGAATTTTAATCTAGTTAATGCTGGTAGATAGGATTTTAAGTCTAGATTTGATAGTTTAGAGTTTGAGAGGGAAAACGGATATAGACACCCTCATTGTGCATTGTAAATTAATTAACAAGCATTCATGAGAAGAGAAGAGCAAGCAGAGAATATTGTTTGAAGAACACCCATGTACATGCATTTGAATTAATAGAAGAAAGCTTTGATTCAAGCTCATGGTTTGTGTTGTTTTCTCTGTGTACTGATGTGATGCTCATGAGTGTTTGCTTTCTTGTTATGCATTTTCTTTGTATATGTTGTGCATGTGATTTCATGTTTTAAAATGAAGTCTGAAAGGGAGAGAGAATGAGGTTCAATTGTTTCTCTATTTGAGCCAGGAGATTCCTGCAAAGTGTGCAGTTGAAGTCATCCGCATGGAGTGCGTTGATGAAGGCTCAGTAGTTTAACTTTTGTTTTCATTCACTCAGAAGTGGAAGTGGGGTGTTGAATCCGTGAAAGGAGTGCGCAGGCTGAAGAAGAAGTCGTAGTTGTGAATCTGAGTAAAGGGAATCAAGGACTGCTGCTGCAAGAGTTGCGCAGAGTCGAAGGGATTCAACACTTAGAAGTTGTTGAATGATTGTCGTGAGGAGTGCGTGCAAGTCCCTCTGAAAGATTCAGAGTGGGAAAGCTCAGGAGGTATAGAAACTTCATGATATCATTGAAGAAGAGCACCAGAAGTTTGTACCGTGAAAGGTTTCAGGCCAGAGTTGCCAGTGCGGGCACAAAGATCTCTTTTTCCTAAGAGACTGTTGAAGTTGTGGAAAAGCTCAGGAGGAATAGACCTTTGAACTCCCTGAAGACTAAGTGCAGGGAAGTTTCTGTTGGAATTCGGAGGAAAGTGTCGCAGGTTGGCGAGTGAGCAAACATGTCTCGTGGAGAGACACTTCTTTATTTTGCAGAATCCTAAAGGGGAGAACGGATGGACGAAATCTTTGGGAGAGATTTCAAGAAGTTCTGAGAACTGTTGGATCTCCCAGAGGTGCAAGGTAGTTACAGCGCAGGCGTGGAGAGGATTCAAACCTCAGGAGAGGCAGCATCGTTGATCCAAGTCGGTCAGGGCCGTTGGATTGTTCACGAGATCGCCTATCGGGACCTCGTGAGGAAAGTGTCCTAAGTTTGGTAGGGAGAGTCACGAGATTGCGAGAACCGAGATCTCGACTACTCTGAGGATAGCGTGGGTCCACAGGAGTTGGCAAGTGGACAGGTGGCACCTCGCATCTCGGGAACTCGTAAGTGGAAGGGCTGAAAGATTGGTGTCAAAAGTTGCGAGGCGCAAGGCAGAGAAGTGGCGAGAGGATCTGGAGTGTCCATCTGGGAAGGATAGGTGGTGGAGATCTAAGGATCTCATGAAATCGGGAGCTCGCAGAGCGAAGGCCCAAGTATTGGGTACCCCAAGTCACGAGGACGCGAGGAGCGAGAAGGAGAATAGTCGTTGGATCCAGATCGCAGGAGGACCGTTGGATCCGCACGTGGGATCGTGCATAGGAACTTCGCGAGAAAAGGCTGGAGGACTTGGACACGGAAATCGTGAAGTCACGAGCGAGCGAGGTCGCGAGTTTTAGCACCTCGGACCTCGGAAGTTGATGGGGAAGTTATTCAACCTTGCGAGTAGCGAAGTCGCGAGGGAGTGAGGTAGCGATAGCGCGGAAGTCCCGAGAGAAGTGACAGGTGTGGATGGGTCAAGTCACACGTGCGCATCGGAGTTTCGGTACCTCGGGTATCGGAGGTTGGAGAACCAAAAGTTTGGTATCGCAAGTAGAGAAATCCCTCAGGGAGAAGTCAGCGAGTTGACTGACCATCGGGTCTCGGGTATCGGAGGTTGGAGAACCAAAAGTTTGGTATCGCAAGTAGCGAAGTCGCGAGTTCTGATCCTCCGAGAAGTAAGAGAAGAGGATCGCACGACGAAGAGAATCTGTGGGTAGGAAGATTCCTCATAGGGAATTAGGAGAACCTTTGATTTCTTCGGGTCGAGAAGAGAGGAAGGTCGTGTGTGAGCAGACGTGCCCCTGGGTGGTGCACGTTTTGCATCAGAGTGGTATCAGAGCGGGATTAACTCTTTTTTTTCTGTAGCAGAGAGAGAGAGAAAATTCACCATGCCACCTAGGAGAGAAAGATAGTCACCTGATCCAGAGGAAAAGGAAGTACGAAGAAGAGGTAGGCCGACAGGAAATCCAGAAATGGAGAGACAGATGAGAGATCTCCGAGCAAGGCTCGAAGACATGGAGACAACACAAAGACGCGGAGTCAGTGCTGGAGATTTCAGTGATTCCGAAGTTGAAGAGGAAGCTAGACATGAAGAAGAGGTCACAACAGAGGATGCATCAACCGAACGGTTGATCAAAGCCATTTCCAGAATGAGTGCGAAAGCCAAGATGGACATTTCAGTCTATGAAGGAATTCTGGATGCAGAGGAGATGCTAGATTGGATTAGGGCTCTTGACACCTACTTCGATTATGAGGATATCGAAGAGGATAAGAAAGTCAAGCACGTTTTTACATTCTTTAAAGGACATGCAGAATTATGGTGGGACTAGCTTCAAGCAGACAGACGCTGCAAAGGAAAGCAGAAGATAAAGAATTGGGATCGAATGATTGCAAAGATGAAGGCAAAGTTCATCCCAAAATATTATCAAATCACACTGTTCAGGAGGATGCAGAACCTGAGACAGAAGTTGATGAAAGTAAAGGAGTATACCGAGGAATTCTACAAGCTCAATATCAGAGCATGTCATCGGGAGAGCGATGAAGAGATGGTTTCCAGATATATGAATGGTCTGAGATACGACATTCAGGATGAATTGAGCATGGTTACCATCAGGACAGTAGAAGATGCTTATCAGATGGCTCTGAAATCCGAGGAGAAGTTGAGTCATAAGCCAGGACAGCGAGGCCGAGGAAGGAGCCAGCCAAAAGGTAAGTCAGTTGCCCAAGATAGGTTCCATAAATCCAAGGACGACTGGAAGAAGCCTTAGACTAGAACGAAAAGAGGTGTAAGTTCACAGTGAGGCCAACATGTTGAGCAGCGAAGGCAACAGATAGAACAGGGCAGAGGATACGCTGATAATAACACATTTCCTCATACCAGAGGTAGAGGAAGAGGCCAAGGTGGATTCATTACATGCTTCATGTGTGGAAAGAATGGACACAAGGCAATTGACTGTCCAGATAGGAAGAAGGATGGAGGAGAAGCTCACATCGCCAAGGCACAGAGGCGAGTTGTTGAGGCAGAAGATGCAAAAGACGGAAGGTCATTAATGATGCGTAAAGTTCTCTTAACACCCGAGAAGGAGGTGGAGGACACAACTCAAAGAAACAGACTTTTCATAACTGCATGCAAGACCAAAGACAGGAAGTGCAAGGTTATTGTGGATAGCGGAAGCACAGACAATCTCGTTTCAACCGAGATGGTGGAGAAATTAGAATTGGAGACAACTAATCACCCAAGTCCATACAAAGTTTCATGGCTACAGAAGGGACATCAGGTAAGTGTCACTAAACAGTGCTTAGTGGACATCAAGATAGGAGGATATAATGATAAAATACTCTGTGATGTTATTCCTATGGATGTATGTCATTTATTGCTAGGTAGACCATGGCAATATGACCAGAACGTAATTCATGATGGAAAGATGAATACGTATACTTTAGAAAAGAATGGGAGAACACATATGTTACTTCTGATAAAAGATAAGGAGGTGAAACCAGAAGTGAACAACAGGGTACTTCTCATGAGTGGGAAGGAACTTCTGGCGGAAGTAAAGAAGAAGGAAGATCCACAATTCTTTGTGGTCAGGAAACCAAAAATTATTTTGACCAGCACAAGAGTGGATGATTTGTCGGAAGAGATTTAGGAACTGCTAGAAGAGTTCGCTGACATTGTGGTAGACGAATTACCTCATTCATTGTCGCCGTTGAGGAGTGTGAGTCATCATATAGACCTATTACCAGGAGCCAGTTTACTGAACAAAGCTGCATACAGGTTGACGTCGCAGGAGAATGAAGAAGTTAAAAGGCAGGTACAAGAACTGTTGGATAAAGGACTGATCAGGTAAAGTTTGAGTCCATGTGCTATTCCAACAGTACTAAGTCTAAAGAAAGACAGAGGATGGAGAATGTGCACTGATTCCAGAGCCATTAACAAGATAACCATCAGGTACAGGTTTCCATTGCCACAGATGGATGACTTGATGGACTGTCTGAGTGGAGCCAAAAAAATTTCAAAGGTTGATTTGAAAAGTGGATATCACCAGATTCGCATGAGAGAAGGCTATGAGTGGAAAACAACATTCAAGACAAACGAAGGTTTGTACGAATGGATGGTCATGTCGTTTGGTTTGACGAATGCTCCGAGTACATTTATGAGACTGATGAATGAAGTCCTGAGGGAATTCATCGAGAAATTTGTCATTGTTTATTTGGATGACATATTGATTTATAGTAAATCAGAGGCTCAACACCTGAAGCATTTAGCCATTGTGATGAGGAAGCTACAGCAGGAGAAGCTGTTGATCAACATGAAGAAGTGCTCATTCATGAAGACAGAGCTCATTTATTTGGGATTTTTCATATCGACAAATGAATTAAAGATGGATCCAAGTAAAGTGGAGGTAATTAAAAATTGGCCATCACCGAGAAATATTTTTGAGGTGAGAAGTTTTCATGGACTGGCTAGTTTCTACCAAAAATTCATCAGGAATTTTAGTGGAACTAGCACAACAATGATGGATACTGTCAAGAAAAGAAATAAATATTTTCATTGGACTGAAGAGGTTGAGAAGAGCTTCAATTTGTTGAAGCGGAAAATCACAGAACAACCAGTGTTGGTGTTGCCAAATTTTACAAAAGTGTTCCATGTGAAATGTGATGCAAGTGGCTTTGCCATAGGAGCGGTCTTGAGCCAGGAGGATAGACCAATTGCATATTTTAGCGAGAAGCTGGATGAGGCAAAAGTGAAGTACTCCACGTATGACAAAGAGTTTTATGCTATCATACAGGCGTTGAAGAAATGGAGGCATTACTTGATCCCAAAGGAATTTGTTTTATATAGTGATAATCATGCATTGCAGTTTGTGACTCAACAAGAGAAGTTGAATCAGAAACATGCTAAATGGGTAGAGTATATGCAGAATTTTACATTTGTAATTAAACACATTTCAGGTACTGCTAACAAAGTGGCTGATGCTTTGAGCAGGAAGTGTTTGTTGTTGCAGGAGTTCCGAGTCAAGACATTGGGTTTTGAAAATATCAGGGACATGTATGCAGGAGATGCAGATTTTGGAGAAGCATATGAAGCAACTGAGAATCAAGTTCTCAGAGACAGAAGACCGTGGATAGATTATATGATCCAGGAAGGATTGTTGTTCAAAGGCAATCAACTGTGCATTCCAAATTGCTCCATGAGGGAGAACTTGTTGAAAGAGAAGCACAGTGGTGGATTGGTAGGACATTTTGGTCACGGAAAGATATTCGCAAAGCTGAGCGAAGCATACTTTTGGCCAGGAATGAGGTCGGAGGTCAAGCGGTTTGTTGACAGATGTCGGATTTGTCATCATTCGAAAGGAAGAAAGCAGAATGAAGGTTTTTATCAGCCATTGCACATACCAGAAAGACCATGGGAGGCAATTAGCATGGATTTTGTATTGGGTTTGTCGAGGACACAAAGAGGTGTTGATTCCATCTTTGTGGTGGTGGACGGGTTTTCAAAGATGGCACATTTTATCCCATGCCAAAAAACCAGCGATGCGACTCACATCGCGAATTTGTTTTTCAATGAGGTCATTCGACTCCATGGATTGCCGGAAAGTATTGTTTCGGACAGGGATACTAAATTCATAGGGCATTTTTGGAGGACCTTATGGAAGAATCTAGGAATTAACTTGGCGTTTAGTTCTGCCTATCATCCTTAGACGGATGGACAAACAGAGGTGGTAAATAGAAGTCTGGGAGACTTACTCGGAAGCTTGGTGACAGAGCACCACAGCAGTTGGGACAATGTGTTGCAACATGCAAAGTTTGCATACAATGACTCAGTGAACAGAAGCACAAGAAAAACTCCATTTGAGATTGTATACGGCAGGTATCCAAGAGGAGTATCTGAATTGAGGGATTCAGAACAGATAATGACTAAGAGTGCAAACGCTGAAGAATTCGCAGAGGCGATGAAAGAACTTCACAGCCAGGTGAAGCAGTGATTGCAAAAATCAAATCAGGAGTATAAGCGCAAAGCAGATCAGCATCGGAGACAACTTCAGTTTGAAGTTGGTGATCTAGTTCTGGCACATCTAAGGAGGGAAAGGTTCCCAAGGGGAACATACAATAAGCTAAAAATGAAGAAAATTGGTCCATGCAGAGTCCTAAAGAAATTGGGAGAAAATGCTTATGAAATTGAGTTGTCGGATGAGATCGGAATATCTCCGACATTCAATGTCTCAGACCTATATCCCTATAAGGCTGAGGAAGCAGGATCTGGAAATGATGAACAGCCAGAAATCCAGTGGCAGAAGAAGATGTCGATTGCAAAAAATCCACTGATGGAGCGTATACTTGACAAGAGAGTGAGCAAAAAGACCAGGCGGAAGAAATACTTCGAGTATCTGGTCAAGTGGAAGAATCATCCAGTGGAAGATGCCAACTGGGAGACTGAAGCAGTGATACAAAAGCATGGACAGACCATGCAGGAGCTCATGGACAGGAGCCCATGAAATTTTTCAAGCCGAGGAGTATGATGCAGGAGCATCGCCAACTCATCAAACGAGCCAACACATCAAGCGGAGATCAGTTGGACAAACAAACCCAAATTTTTGAAGTGCTTTGGGATTGTAGCGCAAGTCTTTTAATGAAGTCATTTATGAAGGCGCATTGTATATTGTATTGACCTAGAGCCTTTAAGCTCTCGTCCTTTGGTAGATAAGAGGCATTTTAATCTAGTTAATGCTGGTAGATAGGATTTTAAGTCTAGATTTGATAGTTTAGAGTTTGAGAGGGAAAACGGATATAGACACCCTCATTGTGCATTGTAAATTAATTATCAAGAATTCAGGAGAAGAGAAGAACAAGCAGAGAATATTGTTTGAAGAACACCAATGTACAGGCATTTGAATTAATAGAAGAAAGCTTTGATTCAAGCTCATGGTTTGTGTTGTTTTCTCTGTGTACTGATGTGATTCTCATGAATGTTTGATTTCTTGTTATGCATTTTCTTTGTATATGCCGTGCATGTGATTACATGTTTCAAACTGAAGTCTGAAAGGGAGAGAGAATGAGGTTCAATTGTTTCTCTATCTAAGCCAGGAGATTCCTGCAAAGTGTGCAGTTGAAGTCATCCGCATGGAGTGCGTTGATGAAGGATCAGTAGTTTAACTTTTGTTCTCATTCACCCAGAAGTGGAAGTGGGGTGTTGAAGCCGTGCAAGGAGTGCACAGGCTGAAGAAGAAGTCTCAGTTGTGAATCTGAGTAAAGGGAATCAAGGACTGCTGCTGCAGGAGTTGCGCAGAGTCGAAGGGATTCAACACTTAGAATTTGTTGAATGATTGCCACGAGGAGCGTGTGCAAGTCCCTCTGAAAGAGTCAGAGTGGGAAAGCTCAGGAGGTATATAACCTTTGTGATATCGTTGAAGAAGAGCACCAGAAGTTTGTGCCGTGAAAGGTTTCAGGCCAGAGTTGCCAGTGCGGGCACATAGATCTCTTTTTCCTAAGAGACTGTTGAAGTTGTGGAAAAGCTCAGGAGGAATAGACCTTTGAACTCCCTGAAGACTAAGTGCAGGGAAGTTGTTGTTGGAAGTCGGAGGAAAGCATCACAGGTTGGCGAGCGAACAAACGAGTCTCGTGGAGAGACACTTCTTTATTTCATAGAATCCTAAAGGGGAGAACGGACGGACGAAATCTTTGGGAGAGATTTCATGAAGTTCCGAGATCCGTTGGATCTCCCAGAGGTGCAAGGTAGTTATAGCGCAGGCGTGGAGAGGATTCAAAGCTCAGGAGAGGTAGCACCGTTGATCCAAGTCGGTCAGGGCCGTTGGATTGTTCACGAGATCGTCTATCAGGACCTTATGAGGAAAGTATCCTAAGTTTGGTAAGGAGAGTCGCGAGATTGCGAGAACCAAGATCTCGACTACTCCGAGGATAGCGTGGGTCCACAGGAGTTGGCAAGTGGACAGGTAGCACCTCGCATCTCGGGAGATCGTAAGTGGAAGGGCTGAAAGATTGGTGTCAAAAGTCGCGAGGCGCGAGGCAGCGAAGTGGCGAGAGGATCCGGAGCATCCATCTGGGAAGGACAGGTGGCGGAGATCTAAGGGTCTCGTGAACTCGGGAGCTCACAGAGAGAAGGCCCAAGTATTGGGTACCCCAAGTCACGAGGATGCGAGGAGCAAGAAGGAGAATAGCCATTGGATCCAAATCGTGGGAGGACTGTTGGATCCGCACGTGGGATCGTGCATCGGAACCTCGCGAGAAAAGGCTGGAGGACTTGGACACAAAAANAGAATTTGACGGGGAATTTATTCAACCTTGCGAGTAGAGAAGTCGCGAGGGAGCGAGGTAGAGATAGCGCGAAAGTCCCGAGAGAAGTGACGGGTGTGGACGAGTCAAGTCACACGTGCGCATCGGAGTTTCGGTACCTCGGGTATCGGAGGTTGGAGAACCAAAAGTTTGGTATCGCGAGTAGCGAGGTCGCGAGTAGAGAAATCCCTTAGGGAGAAGTCAGCGAGTTGACTGACCATCCGGTCTCGGGAATCTGAGGGTGTAGCGCTCGACTGTTGGATTCGCGAAGTCGCGAGTTCCGATCCTCCGAGAAGTAAGAGAAGAGGATCACACGACGAAGAGAATCTGTGGGTAGGAATATTCCCGATAGGGAATTAGGAGAACCTTTGAGTTCTTCGGGCCGAGAAGAGAGGAAGGTCTTGTGTGAGCGGACGTGCCCCTGGGTGGTGCGCGTTTTGCATCAGATTGCATGGCTCTTATATAGTGAGAGCCACCGATACATGACAGGGGCAGATGATTTTAATCATGATATTCATAGCGTTTGACTCAGGTATGTACGAGGAGCTTGGTAGGAGGACCAGGCATGTAGTAAAATGATTTGGAGAAGTGGTATTCTAGATGGATTCAAGGGGTTTGTTGCAAGTGGAAAATGTGTTATGGGTTCCAAGAGCATGTTCTCGAACTCAAGGGTTGAGGAGAAGGAATATGAAGTTTTTTTCCAGGATGGACAGGTGTTATTGGATGTTGAGTTGGTATTCCTTGGTCATGGGAACTTTTTATGAAGGGGATATGTGCACAAGAGATGTTTCCAGGGTTTGAGAGGATATGGAATCATTATATCTAGGAGGAGACTCAGTTGGTGTTCATGGAGTATATATATGGTTTCCATGTCATGAATATGGTAATTTTTCTTCACATTGTCCATACCATATAGGAAGGGGAAAAAAGAAGCAGTAATCAACAACAAAGGTTGATGAAGTTGTAGATAGGTTCCAAAGGGAGATATTTTTGGTATCCTCCCTTTCAAGTACAGTCTAATGCATGGGGACTTATTTTGTGCATAGTGGAGCATATTTCCATATGAAAGGTGCTAGAGAATTGTTTGACACTTTCACAAAGACTGGATCAGACTTATGTGTGAAGCTTGGCATGGATGTCAAGCATGCAGTATGAGGATATGGTACAGTATCATTCTGATTGGAGTCAAGAGAGTTGTCCAGGGTGTCAAATGTGTTATGGGTTCCATATTGTAGTAGGATTGTTCTATTAGTCTCATAGATTGAGATAAATGGGTACCACATATTATTTCGACTTACACAGATGTTGTTTATGCCCAAACGATATATCTTCACATCAAAAGTGGTTCTTGTAGTTATTCCGAGGGGAAAACATATGCATGTTGTGACTAGTAGGAGAAGAGATAGAGATGAGGAGGAATAGGTGGCTCCACTAGTGATGAGGAATGTGGCCCTACCAGTAGCACAGTGGGAGGAGGTAGCTCCACCAGTGGTGAGGTAGGTAGGAATCCCCACCAACAATGCAGGTATAGGGGTAGCATGTATTTCCACTAGTATCACAGGCTCATAGGGAACCAGAGTTCATAGTGAGTCAGCCCTCAAGATCCAGTGGGGAGGAGAAACCTCCCGGGACTATGTAGAGGACAGTGGACATGGAGTACATATGTTTGAAGGTTGTGTAGACTTAGAGGGAGTGTGACTTCAGAGGGATCAAGTGAAATCAAAGGGAATATGACTTTGGAAGGAGTCATGAGGATCAAAGGGAGAGTTATTCATTTAATGGGAACCAATCTTCAGGTCCATATGGTAGAGAGGCATCTTCCCATACTGTCAAGAGGGTTTCATTGGTTGATATGTCTAGGAAGGTTGCATAGGAGGTTCATAGGTAGGAAGCTTCTAGGAGTATGATGTATTCTAGGATGGGATCATGTCAGACAATAGGATTTTCTTTAGTGACTGAGAATGCATCCATTCAATATGACTGGAGAGAAGGCTTTTCTTTAGTGATAGAGGGACAAACCAATTAGGCAGATTGGAGAGCAGTTATGGTAGAAGATATAGGATGGGAGACAAAGCTACTTCTAGGTGATGATGGAGACATCATGTAGTGTGTGTGGAGACATCATGGAGACATTATGTAGAGTGTGTGGAGACATGATGGAGCTAGCATAAGTGAGTCTACACATTTTCTAGGAGGATTGGTGATCTCAATAAAGGGAAAGTCTGGAAAGTGGTGAATCAGGCCCTGAAGAGAGAAGAAAAGAAGGTCGCACTTATGGAGTGAAAGTTTCATACAATACGTGGTTTGAAGGAGGAAGAAAAATGTATATACATGGGTTGCAAAAGGACAAATCATATATAGGCTATATGTGATTTTCAATAGAGAAAACATTTTATATACACATGTTTCTAGTAAGGTGAATCATGTATCTAATTTTATGGGAAGGTACAGATCTATACAGGATCACATGTGATGTCAGTAGGTTATACATGTGGTCTACAATAGATTTTTTTGTAGAGGATATCCCCAGGGATATTATTGAGGTTTGGTTTTCTTATTTATATGGTTATTGGAGAACAAGGTTGTTCTCAGTTTTGGTGACTTTGGACGACAAGGTTGTCCTCATACTTTTTTGATATTGTATTGGTTGGGAGGGATGTTTTTTACCCTCGGGATTTATGATGATTCATATCTGATATTTTTGTTTCCGTTGCATATGTTTTCAGTCAATAATTTCATTGTAAAGTTGTTCAGTGATAACAATTACAGTTTTATTGTTATATCAGTAGGAAGCAATTTTCAGATCTAAAAGTAGTCACATAGAGTTTCATGTGAAATTTGACACAATTAATTATTTCCAAATTCATGCAACATGCTTGTGTATCACAGTCATGAAAAAATATTTTAATATCTGCATGACCTGCATGAAGCTAGAAAAATCAGTGTCATATAGTGCATTAATTACATCCATGCCTACTAATTGACTCAAGGATGAGTACAGATGAAAGAGGAATGATATCTAATTTATCTAGGGAGGATAATAAGTTTCTTAGGAAGGAACCTAAGGGGAATAACTAATGTAATATGAGCATAATTATGGAACAAGACCCACTTTGTAGTTGGTTGGTAAACAATCGGGCCACTAGGTAGTTAGAGGCAATAACTGTAATAATGAGGGGTAGTTGTCATATACCTATATAAAACTCATTTGTATACTCCTTAGGTATCTCCCTAGGTAAGTTATAGGATCTCTAGGCCTACTTCATTGATTATATTTCCTTAAATGTTCATATAACTATCAAATATAGCTCATGCGGGAAGGTTGTTCACACATGAACTAATTCTTGAAGAGGTCAATATTTTCCTATAAAATAAAGCTATGGGACTGCATGATAAAGGAGAAATTAATTGTAAATTTATGATAAAGCAATGATCTTGGTGAGAAATTCTCTTACTCCCTCATTTATTCCATTATTTCACTCTTGCTTGTTTGTTTTCCTTTCATCAAACGGACATATTTCCCACCTTTACTGGAGTTAGAGTGTCATAATTAAAAGAGAAAAATGACCCTGTCCAGGAGATATTTGGATCCCATATACTACCATCTACTCTCATCAAGATTCTATGTTATGTTTTTTTTCTTTCCATTGAATTATAATATGATTATGGTTGTTTTCTGCCAAATATTTACAATTCAGATGGTGTTTTATTATTAAATTCATAAGTTTAATGATCTTAATGCTCACTTATTTATTATAAATTGTTGTATTTACTCTTATGCTTGTCCCACACTCTCACATTACTTTTTTTTACCTTAGTCGTCTGCTAATAGAGTAATTTTGGTCACCATGGCAATGAAAGCCCCAGTACACTTAAATACAAGGAAAATAAACAAAAACTAAGATGCATAAGGGTGTAGTCATGGTCCTGAAGGAAACATTAGATCTCTCCACCCTCAATGGATATGGGATATCAATGTCCCATATCATTGACTATAGAAACATATATATAAATAATTAGATTCATACAAAAAAAATGAAAAGTATCATAAGAAGAATAAAATAATATTTAAACAAAATAAATTGTCCAAAATACCTGCATGTGAGGTATCCATGTAAAACAGGTGACTACAACTACTAAATTGGTTATGGGAGAGAACTAACCATATCATTGTGATGTAGGATTATCAAATCACAACAATTGAACATGCAAAATTATTACATAGTTACAAAAAGAACTTGATCAACTTTATATAATACATGTCATATGTAATTATATATAATCAATGAAATTCATACTAATCATATCCATTAAACTCTCCTAGGTAGGAACCTTCATTAACCCATAACAAGTATTCCCACAACTTGAGCATGGATCAAGATTGTGTAAGTTCCAACCAGTTTGATGAACATCTTTAATGGATAACATCACCTAACCACAATCATATGTGTTTCTTCCATTCCCTACCATTGTCCCTCTATTGTTAAGTTGATCATTGTTTAAAGGTACCTTCTAGTATTATGTCATGGAAGATGTTCTATAATTAAGTAAATTATGTTTTAGGGTCAAAATCAAAGTCCAGGTCTCACTAATATTTTTTACAATATCATGATATATGGCAGTGGGTTTAGGTATACATCTAAGAGGGAACAACCCTCTCAAAAAGACATGCATAATATCATTTCAATATTGTGTCAACCAATCATCAACCTCCTGGAATTGACTATGTCATGATAGTTGTCATGGATACCTAAAACAAGATCAACCCCCATAATTTCTATAAACAATATAGTGGCACTTCCTTGGGATTCTTTGTAATGTACCTGACCACCTCAATGCCTATTTAGATGGTGGGGCACTATAAGTTTCATAGTTTTAATTTGAATTCACCCATTAATTCTCAACACTTATACTAATAATATATTATTCCCTACAGATAATAAAATCATGAAATCCCTATATCATGCAATTCCATGCATAGCTTATAATAACAAACAAAAATATAAATGTGAAAAAAATAATATAAATTAAATACATAATTACACATAATAAAAAAAATTAAAGAACATAAAATCATAACACTTTTATTTTATGAAATCACCAACTAGTTTCATAACTCATACATTCCACCCAACCATAGACCTTGATACTCGAGCTCTCTTAGTAGTAGGTCACTCTTGATATGGGTCTCTGACTCCACAAAGAAAAAGGATACCTAGTACAAGGTACCAAACTCCTACAACAATTCCAACCATTATACTCTCATTATTCTCATCCTGCACAATCCAAGAAAGTGTAGCCCCTTCTCTGAACTATATCCCCTTAGGTTTTCCCACTTCCCTTCCAGGGTTCTAACACAGGCCAAATAAAAAGTCTTTGAGTTTTTCCTCTAGAAAATATAATTGAAATAATTTAGTCTCTAGGCACCCTCCATACCTCTCACATTAGGAAATCCCATCCACACAATTATCCCTATATGGATTTATCCTCCCCAAAGAAACCCAAGGAGAATTGTACATATAATCTCACCTAGGATTCATAATTTTTCTAGGAAAAAATGGCCTTATTAGCTCCCAAGCTCACACCCCACACATATGTACTAGAATGGAAAGTATTCATCATGGAATTCCTCCCTTTTACACCAATCAACATATTTTTACATGCATTTCTCTATTTTTACATAGGACACCCAAAAAACACATTCCCTCACTAGGGAAATCATCCCCACACTTAGGATCTTAGGAAATAATATATCTACTACGAATTAGGAATTATGAATGTAATATTATATTCCTTGGCCTATAATATTAGCTTAGTCCCTTTTCATTAGGCCCTTACCCCTCTTTTCCTCTCATGGAATCATATCCCTCCATACTCATTTTTTGACTTTGTTTGTAAAAGTGATGTATTTTATTAATAAATTGTATCTATAATTTATAATGCTAGTCTCTTTAGCCTTGATCATCACAAACTCTCCTTTCCAAAAAATTCCATGCATCCCAAACAAAAACCATATTGGCTCACCATCCAATATAACATATGCACATATACAATTACAACTTAGGAATTAAACTAGGTGTAATATAGTAGATGTATTATAATAAGTAGAAACATAAATATTGCAGCAAATACTAGTAGAACAACAAAATATAGAGAACAAAAACACAAACAATGACACCTTTAATGATAGAAAGAAAAGTTCATTTTCCTCTTTGAGGGGGAAACCTCCAGCATAGTAGAGATCTATTACAATAATTCTCATGACAAGACTTTTTCATGCATTTTACTCATATTTAGACTAATTATATCTTCTAAAGAACATTCCAGAGGAAGATATTTCTATAAGTGAAAGATTATATTATGTCTTATTACATTAGAATTGTTCACATTATTAAATAGGCCTTATTAACTAATGTTAGCCTTTTTTAAATGGAAAATATACTATTCTACTGACGTGAGGGGTTTGGGAGGTTAGGTCCCCCTTGAAATACAACCTTGTCCTCAAGGATTGAGATGAGGAATTTTTTCTAGAATGGGAGTCAACTCCCAGGTGGAATCTTCTAGAGGTGTATCCTTCCACTAAAATAAAACTTCCTTGATGGTGTTCTAATGGAGATGATGGTCGTGTTGATGCAAGACTATTTGTGGTATAAAGTGGGTTGCAACCAAATGGACCCTTGTTCATCCAAATCAAGGAGACTGGTTTGAGTCTGGCATTTATTTCCAATCACTTTATTTAAGCATGAGACATGAAAAACATAATGGAGCTTAGAGTGACTAGGAAAAGATAATTGGTACGCCATGGACCCCACGTGCTTGAGAATTTTCTAAGGACCATAAAATTTAGGGGAAATTTTATGACAATGTTCAACTTTGAGTGAAGTCTTATTATGAGGTTGCAGACAAGGAAACATATGGTCCCCTTCGAATTAACGTTCGAAATGACCCTAATTTGGTTGTTTCTTCATGTGATTCT
>SNQJ01S0106609.1:9394-21364 GCA_010110895.2 Picea sitchensis | reverse complement strand
TCCCTACAGATAATAAAATCATGAAATCCCTATATCATGCAATTCCATGCATAGCTTATAATAACAAACAAAAATATAAATGTGAAAAAAATAATATAAATTAAATACATAATTACACATAATAAAAAAAATTAAAGAACATATAATCATAACACTTTTATTTTATGAAATCACCAACTAGTTTCATAACTCATACATTCCACCCAACCATAGACCTTGATACTCGAGCTCTCTTAGTAGTAGGTCACTCTTGATATGGGTCTCTGACTCCACAAAGAAAAAAGGATACCTAGTACAAGGTACCAAACTCCTACAACAATTCCAACCATTATACTCTCATTCTTCTCATCCTGCACAATCCAAGAAAGTGTAGCGCCTTCTCTGAACTATATCCCCTTAGGTTTTCCCACTTCCCTTCCAGGGTTCTAACACAGGCCAGATAAAAATTCTTTGAGTTTTTCCTCTAGAAAATCTAATTGAAATAATTTAGTCTCTAGGCACCCTCCATACCTCTCACATTAGTAAATCCCATCCACACCATTATCCCTATATGGATTTATCCTCCCCAAGGAAACCCAAGGAGAATTGTACATATAATCTCACCTAGGATTCACAATTTTTCTAGGAAAAAATGGCCTTATTAGCTCCCCAAGATCACACCCCACACATATGTACTAGAATGGAAAGTATTCATGATGGAATTCCTTCCTTTTACACCAATCAACATATTTTTACATGCATTTCTCTATTTTGACATAGGACACCCAAAAAACACATTCCCTCACTAGGGAAATCATCCCCACACTTAGGATCTTAGGAAATAATATATCTACTACGAATTAGGAATTATGAATGTAATATTATATTCCTTGGCCTATAATCTTAGCTTAGTCCCTTTTCATTAGACCCTTATCCCTCTTTTCCTCTCATGGAGGCATATCCCTCCATACTCATTTTTTGACTTTGTTTGTAAAAGTGATGTATTTTATTAATAAATTGTATCTATAATTTATAATGCTAGTCTCTCTAGCCTTGATCATCACAAACTCTTATTTCCAAAAAATTTCATGCATCCCAAACAAAAACCATATTGGCTCACCATCCAATATAACATATGCACATATACAATTACAACTTAGGAATCAAACTAGGTGTAATATAGTAGATGTATTATAATAAGTAGAAACATAAATATTGCAACAAATACTAGTAGAACAACAAAATATAGAGAACAAAAACACCAACAATGACACCTTTAATGATAGAAAGAAAAGTTCATTTTCCTCTTTGAGGGGGAAACCTCCAGCATAGTAGAGATCTACTACAATAATTCTCATGACAAGACTTTTTCATGCATTTTACTCATATTTAGACTAATTATATCTTCTAAAGAACATTCTAGAGGAAGATATTTCTATAAGTGAAAGATTATATTATGTCTTATTACATTAGAATTGTTCACATTATTAAATAGGCCTTATTAACTAATGTTAGACTTTTTTAAATGGAAAATATAGTATTCTACTGACGTGAGGGGTTAGGGAGGTTAGGTCCCCCTTGAAATACAACCTTGTCCTCAAGGATTGAGATGAGGAATTTTTCTAGAATGGGAGTCAACTCCCAGGTGGAATCTTCTAGAGGTGTATCCTTCCACTAAAATAAAACTTCCTTGATGGTGTTCTAATGGAGATGATGGTCGTGTTGATCCAAGACTGCTTGTGGTATAAACTGGGTTGCAACCAAATGGACCCTTGTTCATCCAAATCAAGGAGACTGGTTTGAGTCTGGCATTTATTTCCAATCACTTTATTTAAGCATGAGACATGAAAAACATGATGGAGCTTAGAGTGACTAGGAAAAGATAATTGGTACGCCATGGACCCCACGTGCTTGAGAATTTTCTAAGGACCATAAAATTTAGGAGAAATTTTATGACAATGTTCAACTTTGAGTGAAGTCTTATTATGAGGTTGCAGACAAGGAAACATATGGTCCCCTTCGAATTAACGTTCGAAATGACCCTAATTTGGTTGTTTCTTCATGTGATTCTGATCAAAGACCAAATTTTATTTGAGGGTATGCTTGATCATTTTTTGGGCTGTAATATTGTTGTCACCATCCTGAACCTTAGAGACATCAGGTATGTATGAGAGAATTGATGGTGGATGTTTCCTATAGACTACTTCAAAGGGAGTCATGTGAGTGGTAGAATAGTGAGATGTGTTGTACCACCATTCAACTAGGGGTAACCACTAGGCCCATTTATTTTGTCTATCATACGCAAAACACTACAAATATATTTCCAAACACTTGTTGATAGCTTCACTTTGTCCATCAATCTGGGGATGATGGGAAATGTTGAGATGCAATTGTGTTCTTGGAGCCTAAACAATTCTTTACAAAACTTTTCAGTGAAATTTGGATCACGGTCAAAGACAATAGAGTGAGGCATGCCATGGAGTTTGAATATATCATCCATAAAAATTTGAGCCACTCTAGATACGGTGAATGGGTGTTGAAGAGAAAATGAATGGGAATATTTGGAAAGACGATATTTTACCACCATCATAACTGACATATTGATCGATTTAGGTAATCCAACAATGAAATCCATAGAAATACCCCACCTAATTGCAGGTGGATTTGGCAGTGGTTGGAGTGTTCATGTTGTCCCAAAGAAAATAATGATTTACCCTTTCATAGGTTTTGGTAAACCATGAATTCCCAGCTACAGGTGAAGCGTGAAACTCAGAGAGAACCATGTATTTAAATTTTGACCGATTTATTAAACAAAAGTGACCTTTATAATGAATATCTGCATTGTGCCAAGAGTACCGTAGAGAAGCTTGAGGATGTTGTTGCAATTTTTGGATCAAGATAAAAAGTTTGGTATCTTGCAACCATTCATGTTGAATGGCATGAAGCTATTCTACTACAATGAATGATATGGAAAAGAGAGACCCTTGTTCCTCATATTTCCTTTAAATAGAATCAACAACCACATTTTTTTCCCTTCTTGTAGATGATCTCATCATCAAATACAAATAGCTTGGTCAACCATTTTTGTTTCTTCGGGGATTAAATTATTTTTCATAGAAAATACTTGAGGCTATGATGATCAGTTTTAATTTGGAATCATTTCCCAAATAGACAAGGATTATAGAGATACATTCCATGCATAATAGCTAACATTTCCTTTTCATAGGTTTAATGTCCCAAATGTTGGTCTAACAATTTGTTTCTAGTGAAAGTCGTAGGTCGGCCATCTTACATGACGACTGCCCAATTTCTTTCCCTAGCGCATTACATTCTAGGAAAAAAGTACTGGTGAAGTTTGGGAGTGACAGGAGAGGAGTTATTAACATAACATATTTCAAGGCTTGGAAGGATTGATCAGTTTTCAGAGTTCAATTAAAATCATTCTTTTTAAATAGAGCAATGAGAGGAGTTGAAATTTTTCCCTAATTCTGAAAAAAATAGCGATAATATCTTATTAAAAACAAGAGATTGTAATTTCCCCTTCCAAATGATCAGGATGGAGGATGACTTGGTAGCCTATATGAATCTCGTAGGCTATAGTCATCAAGGAAAAGGGAGTCATTGTAGTTTATTTGGTTTCATTAGAAGACAAATCCTAAAGTGACATTAAATAAAAATAAACAATTTTGTTTAAATGAAAATTGGAGGGAAAACAAAGTGAGGGTTTGATTATTTCAAAAAGGGGAAAGATGTAGAAGGCCTGGAGGAAGGATAAATAGAGGGGTAACCCTTCACCTTGGAATTATGATTTGATCTCTCATTTTGGCATGCTCTTGGAGCCATTTTTTCATTAGGGTTTAGAAGAACTCTTCCATCATTACATTTTGGTTTTGGTTGTGCAATACCAACCCTATATAGACAAGAGAGGGATCCATATAGGATTCCACTGGAGCTCAACTGGGGTTTGTTATTAGTTGAAGGAATAATCGATTAGCATAGGGAATTACAGAGCTTGACAGGAGAGTCCAATTTTGTATCTTGCAGGTACCAGGGGGTTTTCAGGAAGTCATATATGGAGGCATCCTCATTGGTTTAAGCTGAGAGTCCCATGATGCCCCACTAGACGCACAACCTTGTCATGTGAGGACCTCAGTATGGGGTTCGAAGATCGTAGTAGTTCATCCAGTTCAGATCCATAGGGATGGATGATTATTTTCATAGCAGTGACACTGAGGTGGGTCGCAAGAGGCTAGAAGAGCATTAGAGCAGTTGATATCATTGGAATAATTCCATGTTTTTTGTTTGACTTGTTTTATGTTAGTGGAAATTGCAACTGCCTTGCAACCATTACATCTGTGTGTTTAGGAGTATTTTACAATTTTTATTACAACCATTATACATCTGCTTATTGTGGTGTTTTAGGGGTTTCAAACCACAATAATATTCCATTGTTATTTTATTTATTCTTTGTGTAATGGATGCAAGAAATATATTTCACAATTACGTCCTGGAAACATATGCAAATTGTTTGTAAGAAGTTAGAAACAAACTTAATACAAGTGTTTGGAAAATTTACACAAAGAGAAACTACAATTTTTGGACACCAAACATAATATTCTACCCTAACCTAGTTAAGTATCTACCCTAACATAATATTCTACCCTAACCTAGTTATTAGACAATTTAGAATCAACAGAATTTTGACTTTCTGTGAAAATTGGGAAAGATGACTATCTCATCTTTTCATGGATCTAACAGGTGCAAAACATGAGCATCAGCACATAAGTTGGACACATGTTTCCATATCATCCCAATGATAGAGGTAGAGCAAATCATTTTTCCACTCTACACTTGGATGGAGAATATCACGAGTGGTGGTACCATGGGCTATTAACATTAGTTCATTCCAACATATCATCATATGAGGATTTCACCGAGAGGATGATAAACAGGTTCGATAGGAACAACTTTGGGATCCACTTTAGGGAGTTGGCATAGCTGAGGTAGACAGGTACACCAGAGACTTATGTCATAAATTTCTAGTAGATGGTAGTCATGGTGACTTACATCTCTAAGAAGATATTGTTGATGTTATTCACAGAGGGCTTGGATGATCCCTTAAGAGTTTGGGTGAAGGCATTCAAGAAAACCACACTACAATAAGATATCATGGATACTCGAGATATGGAAGACACATTTCGGAATAACATATCAGCAAAAAGATTTATTCCACCAAAAGGTAATGTGAAGAAGCCTCCCTAGAAGACGTGGATAGAGAAGAATAGGTTGGATGAGGAATCTCATAGATAAATAAGGAGGAATAATATTTGTTATAGTTGCAAGGAACCATGGGAATCGAGTCATTGATATATGGGAAAAGGTAAAGTCCATTATATTGAGGTCATTTTTTACGAGGAGGATGATGAGGAGGAGGAAATTCGATAGGAAAGTGGTGAGCCATCACACGTCGATGCAACAGAGAATGAGCCATTGCAATATATAAACAAGGGAGTGACCACTTCCACACTTTCAGGAGTTCCCAAATATTACACCTTCAGGGTCAGAGGAATTTTGTAGGGGCGGAGGGTTATGACAATGATTGATGGAGTATTTTGCGATTTTTATTACAACCATTATATATCCTTTAATTGTGGTGATTTGGGGGTTTCAAACCACAATAATATGCCTTTTTTATTTTTTCTATTCTTTGTGTAATGGATGAATTCAATTTATTTCACAATATAGGTCCTCGAAACATATGCAAATTGTTTGTAAGAAGTTGGAAACAAACTTAATAGTAGTGTCTGAAAAATTTACACAAAGAGAAACTACAATTTTTGGACACCAAACATAATATTCTACCCTAACCTAGTTGGGGAAATTAGAATGGTATCAAAGTTGTTGATCTTACCAACCTATGATTTCTTGGTGCATTGATTCCAAGGAAAACTAGAGGATGAGGGAAACAACCCACCCAAGGATCAAAGTCATCATAAGAGGTAGAATTAGAGGGGTTTATGGGGGGTCATCCTAAATATATGACCATATAGTTTTTGGAATCCATAGCTAATGGGAAGCAACAATTAACATAGTTCCTCACAAGGGTTTTTTTTGGAAACCAAGCAAATATAAACTAGGGAGGTACCAATGAGAACCATCTAGAGGCCATCCATAGAGGTGGTAGGAATCATGAAGGGAGTAATACCAATGTTTTTGCACAAATGTTTTCCAGGCAGGTAGGAGAAAGGTTCCTAAGCCATTATTGACACCATTCGCTAAGGATTGTCCCATACGAGCACAAAAACAACAAGGGTCAGCTGAAGAAATCAACTCTTACATTAAACATTATCAGCTGCTAGAAGAAGGAGCCTATGAATCCTTGTCTTACAATGAATAATACAAACTCAGGATAAGGAACAAGCCTAGGACAAGTAAGAATCAATAGAATTTTGACCTTCTGCGCAAACTGGAAAAGATAACTATCTCATCTTTTCATGGATCTAACAGGTGAACAACATGAGCATGGGTACATAAGTTGAACACTTATTTCCAGCTCAACCCAACGACAGAGGTAGATCCAATCAATTTCTCCACTCTACACTTGTATGGAGAATATCATGAGTGGTGGTACCATGGGATATTAACATTAGGGCATTCCAACACAACATCATATGAGGATTTCACCCAGGTTTTCATAGATAGGTTCATTAGGACCGACCCTAAGATCCACTTCAAGGTGTTGGCATAGCTGAGGCATATAGGTACACCAAAGACTTATGCCACAGATTTCTAGTAGATGGCAGTCATGGTGACCTACATCTCTGAGCATAGATTGTTGATGTGATTCACGAAGGTCTTGGATGAGCCCTTAAGAGGTTAGGTGAAGGCCTTCAAGCCAAACACACTAAAGGAAGCTATCATGGAAACCCATGATATGGTATACATGTTTCCCAATAACACATAGGCAAAAAACTGTATTGCACCAAAAGGTTAGGTGATGAAGCCTCCCTAGAAGACGTGGATAGGGAAGGACAAGTTGGATGAGGAAAATCAGAGAGAACTAAGGAGGAAGAATCTTTTCTATAGTTGCAAGGAACCATAGGAACCGAGTCATCCATGCATGGGAAAAGTTAAAGTCCATTATATTGAGGTCATTTCTTATGAGGAGCATGACGATGATGATGAAGGCATTCAATAGGACATTGGTGAGCCATCTAACCTTGATGTTATAGAGCAGGATCCATTGCAAGATATTACCAAGGGAGTGACTATTTCCACACTTTCAAGAGTTCCCAAATATTACACCTTTAGGGTCAGAAGAATTTTGTAGGGGCATAGGGTTATGAAAATGATTGATGGAGTATTTTTCAACTCTTATTACAACCATTATATATCTTTGTATTGTGGTGATTTGGGGGTTTCAAACCACAATAATATGCCATTATTATCTTCTCCATTCTTTGTGTAATGGATGCATGCAATGTATTTCACAATACTCGTCCTGGAAACATATGCAAACTATGTGTAAGAAGTTAGAAACAAACATAATACAAGTGTTTGAAAAATTTACACAAAGAGAAACTACAATTTTTGGACACCAGACATAATATTCTACCCTGACGTAGTTCAGGAAATTAATGTGGTATAAGAGATGAATATCTTACTAGCCTATGATTTATTGTTTCATTGATTCTAATCAAAACTAGAGGATGAGGGAAACAACCCACCCAAGGATTAGAGTCATCAGCAGAGGTATAATTAGAGGGAGTTATGAGGGATCATCCTGAATATAGGACCATACAGTTGTTGTAATCCATTGACAATGGGAAACAACAATTAACACAGCTACCGACAAGGATTTTTTCCAAAAACCAAGAAAATCAAAACTAGGGAGGTACCAATGGGAACCATGTAGAGGCCATCCATAGAGGTGGTAGGAATCCTGAAGGGACTAATACCTATGTTTCGACACAAAAATTTTCCAAGCAGGTAGAAGAAAGGTACCCAGGTGATCCGTCGGATCTCAACTTATGTGCATTAAAAGTTTTAAAAGAATGTGTTTATCAGTTTTCTTAATTTATGAAATAGCATTAACAGAAATTGAATGTTGAAATCTGAAATAAAAGAAAATTGAAACACAAATGAGAAACAGTAAATGAGAGTCACAAACATAAGTTGATAACAGATTTCACCCCCTTCACTGGGCTACATCTCCGGGTCCCTCTCCAATGGGTACCGATCCAATTAATATCTTTAAAATGGTACAAAATGGTTCTGGAATCAACTTCAACAACTGTAGAACAGAATGTTGGAAAAATCCTTCAAGACCTCTCTTCTAGAAATTACAATTGGTCTGCTAAAAAAAAAGAAGCCAAAATATAACAGAGAATGTCGAATTTGAATACAACAACATCTGGACATTTTACAGAAGAACTCTCCTTTCATCCTCTGTCACGCACTGGCTGAAACCCTGGATTATAATGCAGCAGGTTGCACGTTCAAACCCGTCTCTTGGGCATTTGTTCTATCCATGCAAGAGTTTGATAACAACAGAATGATACTCTGAGTGCTAAACATGGCTATAATCATGCTGATAAGATGTAGTGGGAGGATAAGTCATGGGTTCGACTCGCCCGCTTTCTCATTTTAGTAGATACCATATGTGGTATTTCATATCCCGCCAAATGTTACAACAAGTTGTACACATCAAATGTTATCCACTTGCCAACCGTTATAACCAAATCTTGATGTTATACATACCATATCTGAACTGTATGTGAACTCCGCTATATGTGATCGGTTAGTGCCACATTTTATGTCCTGCCAAACTGAACCATGTTATAAATGGAACATATGTTGTACATAGTATGAATATCCGCCAAATGGAACTCCGCCAAACTGAACCATTTAATGTGACATTGCAAATCCCGCCACACAATGGATATCCTCCATCTTTTTCATATGTTAATAATGGAACCATATATGTTGACTCACCAAACGTTGCAAAACTGCTAGAAGTTACAACACCAAGTTGTGCACCCAACGAGCTAACCGTCAGATGTTATACTAAACCGTGCACAAAACATTACAAACCGCCAGCCACTAACTACGCACGATGTTACAACGACCAATCCATGTCATAAAACATTGCACTGCCTCTATTTTATATAACATGGAACGTTGTTGAATTGATTAGAACTGTTTAGCTATACATTGGATAGTGGTTGGAAACATGTTAAGTTTAGTTTTCGGGACATGGTATATAGTCTATCTTGATTGGTTTTTTTCATATGTTTTTAACCATATGTAATAACCTTTCTAAAGACTATGTATAATTCTCTAACCCCCTTTGTGAATGTGGTAAAGTCTTGATTCTTACCAAAACTGAGCATTGCATTGCCACTTCACTGCCATTGTACCATTTTCTCCTTATTTTGGATCAGTGTAACTTCGAAGACGAATGACCCCCTAGATCATTCCTCCCCATTGGAGAGATTTTGGACCTCCAAAAGCCTAGATCACCCTGCAGGTAGGTGAGGGTACAACTTCCTCACCTTTCCAATCTCCATATATCCTTCCTTGCTTAGAATCTGCATATTAGTCTCCTTGTCCATGACCAAAGGAGGTTCATACCATTTAAAATTCTTTGCATATACAACTGTATTCATTTGCATAAATGGAGATAAGCTCAAAAAGAAAGAATGTTTACACTTCTTTTCAAATATCTCAAAATGATGATAAACAAAATTGATATTTTTACCTTGCAATCTTCCCTTGGTGATCTGCAACCAAACTTGCTTTTCAACCTCAAACGGATGATGATTTTCATGTTTGGCTTTGCAAATTGCCTGACTCTTCTCCTGTTGTTCTTGCACTATCTGTTGCACTATTTTATTTGCATCATGATGTCCACCTCTCACATGTTTTGTGCCGAAATAAAAGTCCACATGTGACTTCAACAGATAACAAAAAAAAGTCTCAAAAGGAGTTTTAATGCACTGCATGTGCTGCAACTGTTCACCCCAAACTTTAGGATGTTCATCACAATAATTTTGGAGAAATTGTATGACTGTTCTACTTACTACCCATGTTTTCCCAACATGTGGATAATACATTGTGCTCTTTT
Source organism: Picea sitchensis (assembly GCA_010110895.2). Lineage (NCBI taxonomy): Eukaryota > Viridiplantae > Streptophyta > Pinopsida > Pinales > Pinaceae > Picea > Picea sitchensis. The sequence goes on along the minus strand of SNQJ01S0106609.1, from coordinate 11,259 downwards.
CAAGATTAGTTCCCCTAAGACTCCATAAAACTGGCCAAAATTGCCCCAATATTTGGAAGTGTTGAACATGTACAATAGTCATAGGAAGCCCAACATGAACCCCAATATACTGAAATCACAAACTAATTGGTAGTCCCCCATCAAAGTCCCTTACAACATTTTTACAAGAAGGAGATGAAGCATGAATAAGTGTGTACAATCCCAACCCTTTATCAATAGTATTGCACATCACACAATTCCTTACATAATCATGAACAGTCTTTTGAATAATCATCTGATTCATGCCAAGATTTGGAAGAGGCATGCTTTGCTGCAACTGCACTTCATGTTGTACATCTCTAGTAAGTGATAGTCCTTCAGGTCCCTGTAACAAAGCACCATACTCGGGAACACTTTTAATTAATTCAATTCCATCTTCCATATTACCACTTTCCAATGATTTACATTTAACTGCCATTAATGCAAACTTCCTACTATCATTCACTATCATTTCCATTTGACTTGTAGTGACTAATGCTAGATTTGTTTTCATACGATGTGCACAAACAATGTATTCCACACCATCTTTAAAAAGATGATATTTGTTTTGCTCTCTATAAAATACTGCTTTATGGTCGTACAAATATGGACTCCCAAGTACAATTCCACAAATATCTAGTGGCACTACGTCCAGTTCTACCTCATCCATAAACTTTTCAATGATTGCAAATTTCAAAACACATTTCTTTGTAACTTGCAATTGTGTATCATTAGTAACCCAACCAAGAGGATAGGGTTTTTCATGAGGACTAGTAACTAGATTAAGTTTCTTAACCACTTCTTCTGATATCAAATTGACTTGAGAACCACTATCAAACAATGTGTCAACTTTTGTATGATTTGTAATGACACGAACATGAAACAGTTCACTTATTCTTTTATCACTTTGCATAGAAGTAGATAGCATATTTGTACTTGTACTTGCACATGAATTAAAACTTGAACTTGCATCAATGGAAAGAGATATACCTTTATCTTTACCTCGGATCCCTATTGTTGTGATATTAGTCTCATCACCTGAATCAGATCCCAAATCCTGAATCACTGCTGCAGTAGCTGCTTGATTATCTTTATCTTTGTTTTTATTTCTTCCCATCCATTTTGGCTTTAATTCTGGATGAAGCTTCCAGCACTTTGAAACATCATGCTCTTTCTGACAATGTGAGCACATAGGTTTTTCACCCTCTTTCTTGATGGTAGCTGATTTCTTTCCCTTTTCTTTTATTTTATCTTTGTTTTCAAATTTAGATGACTTCTTCATAAAAGAATCATTATCATGCTTACCCCTAGCTTCTAAATGTGTGTCTTGAACACATACATCATCCAAATTACTGGTATTAATCATTAACAAAGTATGTCGCAAATAGGAATGCATGCCACCAATATATTTAAGAAGAGTTTCTTGTGTATCCAATGCAACATTCAATGCAATAGCCCTCTTTCTAAATTCATGAGTATATTCTTGAATTCTTTGTCCTTTATCTTGTCTAAAATTTTGCCAACTCATTATTAATTGGTGCATGTGACCTAAAGGATAAAATTGCTTTCTTAATACTTCAATGAATTCATTCCAAACTAAAATAATTTTACCATTATTTCGAAGATTTTGCTGAATTTTGCTCTCCCACCAAGTAAGAACCATCCCACTCATTCTCAAACTGGCCAATTGATCCGTCAGGATTTTTCGAAATGACTTATGGTTGAGTTTTATTCGCATGCATTAATTGATCGTTGGGAAACTTTAACGAAAGAGCGAGAAAAGAAAATGCATTATACAGCCATAGACATATATGCAAATCTGAAATGCAATAAAGAACAACAAACCA